>JABVXU010000202.1:0-95934 GCA_013365365.1 Cruorifilaria tuberocauda
GAAGGCGATCATCGGTGCTACCATCCAGTCAACGATCTTCAAGTCAAGCATCACTTTGTAGCAGTGAATATCGATCTGTGGTAAAATTTTAAGAAAATAATTTTAACCCGTATTTGGAACAAAATTATAAAACGTGAATAATTTATAATCTGAACTAAGCTTTCATACTATTAGCATTATCAAATTTCTCGCTTAACTTTGTTTGTTCGGTTTGAACAAAATAAAACAATATAAGGAAGTTGATACTTGATTTATCAATGACTTACAAAAATATAGACTTACACTTGTAGATACCAGCCAGTCCAACACCGAGCCATATGTCAATATCCAGCTATAAAACGTGTCCAGGAGATGTTGGTGGTGGATACGATACTATGCGACGATATCCGGCTTACCCGTTAATCAATATGAATGGTTTTGAGTATGCTTTTATAATTGGGTCAAACAATATAAAAATTTTTCCTGAACATTTATCTCATTCAGATTTTTTTTACAGTACCAAGTCAAGTAATGTAAAGGAAATATAAGACTTTTCTCATCTCTCAATTTTGTGTTTCAATCAATTAAACTTAGACAATCAGAATGATCGAAAGTCTAGATTATGAAATAATTTGATGATTATTTTTTAACAGTCTATGAGCGTGTTGACAAGTAACAAATGCATCATATTGAATAAATAAATAGTTCCATCGTTCAAACAGTGATTTATTTGATATTAACATAGGTTTGACAAACTCATACAAGCTACGCAGAATTGACTTTGCGACGGAAAGATGGCAGTCAACAGTAATTTTTTGCAAGAAATTTAGGCCTTCTTAATTGGAAATAAACAATAGTCATTCTAAAAATTTGTAGTATTATCTCAAATTCACGATATGAGAGGAATTGTTTAATTTTGTTGAATTGATATGAATTATCAGTTTTTGAACACTTTCCTAAAACATACAAGTCAATCAAATATTATGCAATTCCAGTAATTGTATTGTTTGTTTGATTTGTGAAATGGACAGAATCAGAAATTTCATATTTCATAGAGCTTTTATTTACTGATTAATTTATCATTATGTTCTGTTTGTAGGGTTAACATACCACGTACTGTTGTAATATCACGAGATGGTAAGGGCGGATTTGGATTTGTTTTACGCGGTGCTACAAGTTTGTTCTCTCTATTGTTTAATTGGTTTATCTTTACCAGGCATACTTTTAAAATCAAATCATTAACTGATACATAAATTCAGATTAAAACGAGTACAAACTTCGAAATGTTAAATTTTGAAAGAAATTTAAGAGTACAATGAAGAAAGTAATCACTTTAAAATTAATTTGGGATAGATCAAAGTTGAATTTAACTCTTACTGATCTTGTTTAGAGGAAAGAATTAACTATTCCCTTGTATTCAGAAACTGGAAATTTCACTCCAACATTGTGCAATCCAGCACTGCAAAAATTCGAAGGGATTGATCTGCAGGGAATGGCTATGAAGGCTGGTCTAAGGCCCGGTGATTTCTTGCTTCAGGTGAACGATGTTGATGTGCATAGAACACCACATGATCAAGTTCACAAATTAATACAATCCTCGGGAGATACTGTAACATTAAAGGTAGGTCGAATTTTTTCTCAATAAATGATACATTAGACTTGAAGAACTATTAGTATTGACTGTTTTTTATGAAAGTGGGAGGACAACGTTGAACATTTCATGTTACTATCTAATAATTAGATTCCGGGTATCTTTTCTTCTTATTGTATCATATTCATTCTTCTATAAAGAATGCTATTATCAAAGAGTAAAATTGATGTTAAGATGTAAATGTAATCATATCGTGATAAATTTCTTCTTATTAACAAGAAGCAGGATCAGAAATATAGCAGAAATCGTAGTAGATTAAAGTCAATCAAGTTAATATTTCTTAGCATGTGTTTCTACAACATTAACTCTAAAACAGTAAATGAAATCTCTTTGAGGTGATTACTGTTGATCCTGGTTCATTCAATTTCCGATCTGCTCACACGATGCCGGTAAATATTTCTCGCACGGGTTAGTAGTTTTTCAAATTTCGAGCTGTCTAATTAATTAAGATCAATCTAATCAGTACGGCATGTTGTTTCAAAATATGCAAGACATGTATTATTTGTTTTATCTGCTTTATTTTTTTTTTCAGTGTTAATCCTTTTTTGTTTTCTTTTTAAAGGACAGAACAAAATTCTTGCCCTATGAGCGCAATACCTCATGAATAAACATTTTTGATATGATTGAAATGAATGTAAAAACAAAAGAAACACCAATAAAAAAGAACAAAGCATTCTGTTGCATTATATTTTCTTCTGGTTCCCATGATGGTTATTTTTAAGTTTTGAATTGTATTGCCTTTTTTAAGGTCATTATCTTTCTACTCTTATGTGAGCAAATATGAGCCTTTCAAGATTGCGCTTTAAAGCAATATTTTTTCAGAAGGATATTTGGTATAAAATGAATGATGGTTTTGCTTAAAATATAACAGCACATATTACTGATTAATTCAGTAATATGAATTTTAGAAACCATAATACAATATGGTTTCTAAAAAATTTCTTGAGAGAAGCATTTCATCAGTTTCAATTATCATTTTTTTGTGCAAGCCGTATTTACTGTGAAAATTGAAAAGTTAAATAAATACCAAATTAGCATGCTTCTATTCTGCATGTAAAAGCTTATAGTTCGAGAATATCGTCAACCAACATTGTCAAAACACAAGACAGACATCAGTTATTCGTTGCCATATCGAAATCGTCGTCTTACAAATTTTCGATTTAACGGTAAATTCATCGCATTCCATTATTTTAACCAAATTTTCGAAAATTACTATCCTCTTCCGCTGTAGAAGAAGTAACAATGAAATGATTTTGTACTCTGAAACGAGCAATTTCACTAATATTCGAAAAAACAAATAACAAGAAATTTTCTTTTAAATAGTTGGATATTTCGGTGGCGCAATTGTCTGTAAACGTATAAATTAGTGTAAAAGGCGTAATTAAATCACTATGTGAATTTATCTTCTCAGACTGTTTGTATAAACAAAGTCATTTTCGAACATATTTAGAAAATGCTTGAAAAACTGCTTGCATCTTTAATATTGCTTCTATAATTTGTTGCTTCTATCTTTTCTTGCTTCGAGTCTTGAAAGATCAAAAGATTACAGATGGGTATAGGTATGAATATATGAGAATGATTTAAATTAAAAGTGATGATTCAGTCCTGAAGGAATCAAGAAAAGCTAATTGTATCGCATGTTCAGCTTCACGTTCTATTCATGTTTTTGTTCATGGGTGTTGTCTTCAACTAATGAAGTTTGCTTTGTTAAGTCCAAAAATGTTTATATCTTACTCTTAGACAAGTTCAATTCAAAAAATTTTGCTAAAAAAGAGTATATAAAATAGAGTAGAAGAAAATTTTACATTCATATCCGCTTAGCAAATATTCAGCTGAGAAAATCAGCATTGGTAATCCCTCATGTTTGCTACTATCTTTATATTTCTAATTTTTATTAAAATTGATCAGAATACCTTTTTATTTATCAGTGAAATTTTTAAATAATCGTAGTTGTTATATCAGATTGATTAACTGGCTATACTTGATGAATAATAATGTTAATATTTTCCTCACTATTAAATTTTGCAGGTAACATGGATGATACGTATGGCTATAGCAGTAGAATGTTACCCATACACTCTGCTAAATCAGTAGAAGTGCTAAATCAAAGTAACTACGAGCGCTTTGCATCTGTTAAACAACGAATAAATGGTTCGAAACGTATTTCAATGGAAGAATTAGAACGACTAATGGAAAGACAAGGACAGGGCACTTCTCAGTTTCAACCCATTCCCATATACGAGGTTTTCTTTCACTTATTCTCTTACTCGCAGATTTCATCATTTTGAAATACCATTTATTTCCCGCTTTGTAGCATTCTGTTTAAGAGAGAACTTGTAATTTCACAAATTTTTTTAATGCTTATTTCTTGAGGAGTGCTTTTTAATTAATATTTGTTTCAGGATTCACCACCGAACGGAAGTAGTTTGAAGTTTAGTTCGGTGAACGACCTAAAACGTTATAAGAAAGGTGGTTTGCATCGAACCGCTTTACCACCAATAACTGGTAATGATCACTGTTCCTCTTCAGCAATGCAAGGCTTTAATTCTTCACCAGGTTATTCAATATTTCTTTCCTTTTCACGTAAACTTTCTGAAATTCTTAACAATCGCTTTAATAAAATAAAAATACTTAATAGGATAATATAAAAGTGAAACATTTCAGTTCCTATATTTGAGTAAGGAACTTATTTCGCTCTTGCTTATTAGAAATCTTAACTTATAACATATATTTATAGTGGAATTTGTTATTTCTCTGTGATTCTTCAACAATTCTGTAATTTATTAAACCTGTCTATTCTCATCTTTTGTGAGTAATAATTACATATTTTAGGTATCGTTAATTATTAACTGTTATGCACGGATAGATTCAGGCCTCTATCTGCTTTTATATGTCACTCACATTACCATAATTAGATACTTTAAAATTATTTTAATTTCAATTTGAAATGACTTTTTTATGTAGTTTGAACTAAGAAATTTTGTATGAATTCTTCGTTTTCTAATTCTCCATTATAGATTTGCCTCGATCAATGGATGATGAGCCACCTTCACTGATCTCCTTCAATGGACAATTTAGTCAACGTGATTTGACTACTCCTCAGATCGCTTCGGACTATTCACGACCTTTCAGGCCCATAGAGCGACCCAAAACACCACCACCTCCACCTCCACCACCGCCATTTGATAACTCCACAGCATCACCCTCAAATGATGACAATACTCTGAGGAACAGCGCACATCCGACCGTGTCTACGTCATCTATATTGAGCAATTCATCTCCAGAAGCACTAGCATCTCCACTCGGAACCGGGACTGTTTTCTCACCTCAATCACCACCTCCACCGCCGCCTCCTCCACCTCCTCCACCTCCACCATTTCTGCCTGAATCTTCTGGAACAGCAACAGCGAAATCTATGGTATGTATTCTTTTAAGATTTTTGTTCGTTTACTAATTAAATTAATCACGAACATATCTTAATGAGCTAAAAGAAGAGTAGAAATAAGTCGATTATTTTTGACAACTTTTTCGAGTCATATCGATCATTATAGCGATAATTTGGCAGATAAGTATTGATTAAATTCTGTTAAAAACTGTGAGAATTCTCTGAATATGAAGACTCGGATAGTTTAACTAGTTTACAGTCTTTTAAAAATAATGCTAAAAATGGAGAATGCGAAATGAAAGAAGCCGGAGTTCCTGTTATCAGTTCTCCAATGATCAGTAGTGAAGTACTATCAACAATAAAACTGAAACCTACCATACGACGTGAACCAGCTCACCATTGCACAACCGTACCGCATGGATTTGATTCTGATCTGCGTAATGCATTGGCAAAAAGGAGAGGCAAAGTAAGATTTTTTTTGCAAAAAATTAGAAATTTACTTGTTTATGTAAGGTACAATTATTTTCATTTTATCTTCAAAAAATTTTAGGTTGTTCAAAGTAGCAACAATGATGCATCGAAAAAAGTTGTTTTCTTATTGGAAAATCCTCCTGTAGCTACAGTTATCAGGTTTGGTCTCTTTAATGTATTTTAAATATTTTCTATCTTTATCCCATTGGAAGACTTCTTTTCAAATTTTTTGAATTATGCTGAGGTCTTCATAGCTGTCAATTCTATATGAAAAGTTCACCCTTTAAGATATTCTGTAAAAATAAATGACTTATAGCAGTTACGGTGGATTAAATTTGTGTGAATCAGTTCGAGATAATGTGTCAAATTCAACAAAGTGGGAACTTGGGAAATCAGAGCACTCTCCAACGAGCATTGCATCAAAGAAAGATAGTGGGTGAGACGATCTGCTAAAATCTAATCTATATTGAAGAACTTGGAGAAATATTGAATAAAAATATTCAATATTTCTCTAAGTTCTTCAATATTCTTATAGGTTACGTTAGAATTAAGATTCTGCGATCACATTACTTAATTCGAAAAATATCAGTCATGAATTTTACAGCTGTGATTATTTGTTATTCAAACTATCTGGTTTCAACAATTTTCATTTTCAGCTATACGTCGTCACGTACTTCGCTTGAACCATCAGAATGTGGTGAAGATATCGGATCAGTTGGCAGTGGTACCGTAATTACAATACCAGGACCTGCGAAACCAACTACTAATGTATCTGTTGCCAATTCAACCTGTCATGTTTCATTGATTAATAACCGATTTGAGGAAAACCGTGATTCAACATGTACCAAAGGAAACACTTCTTTACAACAAGGACAACCACCGCCACCACCATCTTCTTTGTTGCCTCCTGTTCAACCTGTACAACAACGAACACAAGTTGTCAGTGATCATGATTCGGTAGGTACATGCGATTTCATCTCTTCAGTTAGTTTTCCTCAGCTTTTTTTTCCTTCCCTTCCTGCATAATATTACTGAATGCAATTAAATCGAAAGCTTGTTCTTGTAAATGTTGATGAATCGGTTGCGTGTTTCTCTTTTGGATCGTTACGGAAAATTTTTCCTGATTACAAAATTGTTAATAATTTTTCTATCTATTTTGCGAATCTCTGAAATAAGTTCCATTTTTCAACTTCTCTCCCTATTTTGAAATAATTTCCCAAAAATATTTCTAAACGATTCGAATTTTTTGTTTTTGTTCCTTATTAAGGACAGAAATGAAGAAAATTACTGGATGAAACGAGAAATATTATACTGATTAAAATTAAACAATTTTATAACTTATCCCGAAGATAGTGTCAGGTAAAAGTTTGACTAAGACGTACCTCTTTCAAAATATAAGCAAAGTATTTTAAGGCTTTCCTGTCGTAATTTCGATAATGCTAAATACTTTGAATATTTTATCTCTTTTGTATCTCTTAGTAAAAGAATTTTTTTATTCAACTTTTATTCTCTTGTTTTCTTATACTCTGTATGGAATTTGAATTCTTCTCCAGATGAGCTTGAACTCTACGCTGTCGATGTTGAGCAGACAGTCATCATCGGATCGTCAACAACGGATATTGTCCACCAGCCTATTATTCTCAACATCTCACAACAAATCCACGATAACTTCACCAACTGATTGCAACGATGATGAGCCGGATAGCGGTACCGGAGATTCTGATAACGAGCTTACAAGTGAATTTAGTAGAAATATACTATTCCAATATTATATATATTTATCTGACAGTCCTTAGTGCTTTCGATTCATTAAAAACTTACCAGTCAACATTTGGTAATTTTAGAAAGTTGCAATGCGATATTGATCCAACTCAACGTGTTGTTCTATTATTTAGAATTGTTTTACTTTCCGGCAAAATTTCAACATAAATTCACTTGTTTCACTCTTTTTTGCTTTTGTTAGTGTGGAAATTCGAAAAAGCTGGTTTCTCTGAATTTTTTCCTTTTTGGCATTTATGGTGCTTTATTTGGAAATTTATTCAAATGAAAAATTTAAAGCTTCAAAAGTTTCCAGCTTTATGTTTAGATCAATTTGACACAATAATAATGTTTGCAGGCAATCATGGAAATTCATCTGTGAATAACAATTTTGTCGATAAACAAGTGGGAAACTGGACAACTGATGATATCGTTGCATGGCTAAAAACATTGGGCCTTTCGGAACATTCTCGGAAATTCCAACAGTTTCGAATTAACGGTGCCCATTTATTATCTTTCGATCGATCATTTTTAACGCAACTCGGTGTCACACGAATAGGTCATCGCCAACTGATCGAACGATCACTGAAAAGTTTGATGGAGTAATAAATATGTTAAAAGTAATATATTGAAAAAATTAACTGTTGAATGATCATTTTTCTGCTTTGTTGAAAATTTGATTGTGCATTTTTGACTGCGAATAGTCCGAATTTTATTAAATTTCAAATCGTAAGCACTTGCTTTAATTGTGAAAAGAGATGAAAAAATAAGTGTGAGACGTTTTTGTTTCAATGTGTTTATTTCAAAAATGTACTGAACTTAATTCTTCTGCTTTAAGAGATAATTTCCTTTTCCTTACAATGAACTGTATCCATCGATATCGAAGAAAGGAATGTTAACTCAAGAAAATTGCTTTAAGTCTTGAGTGGAAAAATTGAAATTTTCTCTGGATACTAGTATAATAAAAGCTTATTATTTAGTTTATTGAAAACTGTCTTTTGAATAAATGATTCAATATTTTCATATATTCAATATTCAATTATTCAATATTGTAGATATTAGGATGGTTATAATCGAAATTCAGAATTAATAAAGGAAATCATTTTATTGAGAGAAATTAATGCTTTTAATCCATTTGCATTTTACATATTTTTCGTAATATTATTGAATAAATAAAAGCTGCAGTTTGTAGAATGAGTGACCGCTAAGAAGAATTTCAAAACTTTGTCTAAAAGATTGGAAGATTTTATGATCACTTATTTATTTTTATCCTTAAACATACCGAGTAATTATTATCACTTATTAGAAAAGTTATAATTTTCTTTTTTGCAATTATTTTATTTTGAATTATGCCTGTAAACTAACATTTTTGATCGTCGAGCAAAGTTCTTTGACCAATCTAAAATTGTTTGGCAAGTGGATTTAAACTTAATGTTTGGTGATTTTTCATAAAAGTTATATCTTCTCTTTTCTACTTCATTATATAATCTGTTGAGATTATAGGTTCATAACCCTGTTTACGAGACATTCATAAGGCTCTCAGTCACTTTCTTGGCCATTTTTAGTTGTACTTCTAGTCGTTTTTGGCCACACCTTTTTTATCGAAAATTTTAAAATGAAATAACTTTTTAGTTATCTTATCCAAAAAATTGAAGAAACGGAACTAGCTTAACTTATGTAAGCAGCTTTCTGAATTCTATGGAATAAGAAAGGAATATTCGTATTTAAACATTTTGCGACTATTTTGGCAAACAGTCGAAATTAGGATCACGAAGAGATGTCAAATTGAAATAGAATTACAAAAATAAAAATAGAAATATCTAAATTGATCAGGAATTAAAATGAATCACCGAATAGAAATATCGATGCCGAAGTGTTTGTAACACTAGTTGATTTTCATCTTTTTTTCTAATAGAGGAGAAAATGCACCGATTTAAATGGTCATGGCTACTACAATGTGTGGTACACTTGTCCAGATACAACAGTGGTGAAATATCTCGAAATATCGTTTGTATCGCACTAAACTAAGAAATTGCCGCCCATAATTTCATCAGCATTATCAGTAAAATAAATAAAGAGTTCACATGCCATTTGCTAGAAAATGATTTTTATGAAAATTTCCATTTGAAAATTTTTGGCGTATATGATTTAACTCCATGTCTAATGCATTGTAAATAGTAAGCCTCACTGTTTTATTATTTGTCGGGATAAGTATATTACCATAGATAAATGAAGCAGTTTATAATTTTCTTCGGTTAATATCACACAGCTGTATCCTTACCATCGAGCAATTTGCACCATTGAAGAAGACAGAAGATGTACTAAGTGAATATATGAAATTGTTCATAATTTAACTTAATTTAAATTTATAACCACAATTAAGTTCTAAATATCTTCTTCCAATTCAATGCAAAAAGTTAGTCGTAGAAATGATAATTCAACTTCGTCAGAAAGTAGGTTAAGTTTTCATTCGATAAATCATTAAATTCAGCTACGTATCATCATTCGGTTTACATTTTATTACGTATTGGATGAAAAAATCTTGGCGATCTTCGGCAGCATGTAATCGGAGTCTTATAAACTATCGATGACGCAATGATCAAATTTCGTTTGTTTACTTTTATCTTATACTCCTCCGTTACCCGCTTTTCTCACAAACAGATCTTCAATTATGTACGTTTATCGTCTCCTCTTGACGGCTTATTTCCAGCTGGTAATGGGGCTACGTAACGGATATGGTTAATAAAACAGGAAGAAAGGGATAATTTTATGAAATTACTGAAACTTGGATTTGCTCACTTCCATAATTTATGTCGTTTCTGCGATATAATTATTTACTGAAATAAAACTTGTGATTTATAATTTCTATGTTATAACTTTCACTATGATATATTAGAAGTATTTTATTTGGTTAGAAACATTTCAAAGTACGGTAATATAGAACTCATAATAAACTTGTTCAATTTCGAGTGTTTTACGAAATGATTTTGATATTACAGTTCTAATTAGGAGTATTGGATGATAAATTTGGAGATGAAAGTGAGGATGTCAAAGAATGTGAAATTTTCTGGCAACAATTTTGCTACAAAAACATTTCAAGATAGAACATAAAATTCCAGAATATTTTAACGTTAGGAAAGCATACCCGAAGAGCTCTCATTCATTCATTTAAGTACTCACTTTAATTGGGATTTTTTAATCGTTACTTGATATTTTTACCTGAGTAGAACAGATTTTGTTAAAGCAAGGGAACTGAAAGTAATTTTTATGTTCAAAGTCCGATGACCCTATCAAAGTTCTGCCATCCTCTTACTTTTAATTCCGTCAAGCAATTTTTTTCCGATATTAAATTTGCTAGAAGCATGAAATTAACTATGGCTGTCTATAAAAATAATGAGACGTTTGAAGTGTTGAAAAATGGAAAATTTGATTGCTTCCTTTTTGTTTTCTTTGATCGTATCAAGAGCTATATTGTTGGTGTTATTCCTGACTGTTTGTAGTACATATGATATCTGTATCTTTAAATGGACACTTGGTATATTTTTTAACGCTAACACTTATAAATGCAAGGTCCGTATAGTAGTATTATTGAGCAAAATTAAGGCCAAACTAACTCCTAGTCTATCATATGGACGTCAAATAACCTTAATACGATTTGATGATTTCTCTTGTCTTGAGAATAAAAATTATGGTATTAAAAAAAATTGATTCAAATATATGACCGAAAATTTTTTATAATTATCCTATTTCACGTTCTTATAGAAATTCATTTATTCCATAGAGCTTCTTTAAAGTTCGTTTCTATGAATTAAACTTTTCACATGTTATGGTTCCTCGTTTGCAATACTTTATCACATCAAAATGAAATTAAGCTATTTTTTCATTTGAAAAATTGTCTCTGATAGACTATATAAAATTAACTTATCTTTCTTAAACACTTTCATTAAAATAAATCAGTCATTCTACCGTATTCTCCGAAATTTAGATTCAGTGCAAAAAATTTTTATTGCTTTCACTTCAAGACTTATATTATCTTGCGCCTCTCTCCTTTTTTTTACTCTGACTGCATGACTTTTACTTAATATTTAAACTTCAATTAAGTGATAAAATTCCATGTTAATTTCAACATCTGATTCTAATTCCTTATCAAAAGCAATTTCTTCGATATGTTTCATATGTTCTCTTTTTTTCTCAGTAAAAGATTCATTTTCGAAAATCGAAGAATTTTAAGTGAAGGATAGAACTGCAAACCGGTGTGCATAAAATCATTGTTGTACTATCTTACTGTCATCAATCAATTGGTCCATCTGGTCCCGGTTTACCAAATAATTCAGTTCGCTGTTCATCCATTCGTTGACGCTTACTCGAACAGCTCAATCGGTGCGTTCAAATTCACCATCGATACGACGTTCTTATCATGATCGTTAATTCTGGACATGCACCAATGTGCTCCATCAATTTATTTATCCTTCCATCTTCGGTTCTCTCCAGCCATTTCCATCAACTATTTGTATCATCGATTGTTTACTGCATCTTTTTCTTCCACCCATCCTGTACCCGCAATCGGAATCAGTCGGATCGTACCGTTCTCGCAATTTCCTACCAAATCTACATACATTTTTCTCATATACTTCGCCTCGCCAACCAGCGTGCTAGCCATCTTCGATCGATTTTGAAAACCGCAGATCAATTTGTACAAATTTCAAGCACGACACTCTCTAACTTTGATCAATCAGAATTGTCCATTACCACTCGTTAAGATTCTATGTTTCCTCCGTTTCCTTAACGCTCTCCACAAACGTGAAAATGAAAATTTGTTTCTTCGCGTTAGTATTTGTGTCTTCCCATTTGTGGCTATTTTAATATCGCCTAGGCATCGATAGAGCACCATCAACTGTGCAAAAGCATTTATGCATTTCACGACGGATTGGGATTCTATTTCTAATTCTTCAGTTTCTGCGTGATTCATGTTTCGATTAAATTCATAGAACGTCTATCAGTAGCAAGCCCATAATCATAGCGCCCGGATGATTCACTCATTTGAGGCAACTTCTCTCCAAATCCTGTTTTCAACTTTTCTAAAACTACTACTGCAACTTGTATCTTTTTTGAAATAATTTGACTAATTGAATATATTTTTCAGATTTGAAATGCTATACATTTTTAATGCATAGGATAAGAAAAACTTATTTTTGATTTGTTCTGCACGCTCTCTAAAGCTGGTAAGCTTTCTATTCAAATGACCGAGTGCTGAACTTGAAAGAGCATTGTCATATCTAATCAATCCTAATTCCTTCTAAACTACTCATTAATCTCGCTGTCATCTTTCGTTTGTTTTTTGTAATATTTTTGAGTATTGCACTTTTTTACTTTTAGTTTTACAATGTGTAGAAAAAACTAGTAATCTTGAAATACTACGTAAATTCACGAATATCTTGTCGTTTACTTTAAGCTGCTCCGGTTATTCGTTTGGTCAGTATACAGCAAAATAATTTTTAAAATCTATATCTCCCACAGGCCTTGCCTGAAGTTGTTTGTTATTCTTTCACATCTTCAATTTTACTGATCTTGATATTATTTAGATGAAATGAAGATTAATAAGGAAAAAGTTCAGTTTTTCAAAGTTAACAAAGACATCACCGTCAATAATAGCTTTTGTTGGATTTGTCTTATCCTTTAATAATTTCGACAGCATCAAGAGATGAGTCCATATTGTTCAGAATTTTTTCGGTTACTGAATCAATAAATAATTTATTTAATAAATAAGTAAAAATTAATAGATAGGTAAGCATATAATTAAATTATTTAAATATTATATTCCTTACTGAGCTGGAATCACTTATCAAAGCATATACATGCTTACCATGTATAAACAGATATTTTCTTCATCTATTGCCTCTAACACTAAGGTAACAGATGAATTGAACAGGTAAGTTTATGGTGAATGGCTACTGCTATTGTCTACCTTTCTTCCTGTGTTCGTCGTCGTTGTTCTTCGTAGATAAATAAGCAGCTCAATCCATTTGTTACTGTGTACATTTGTTGGAATTGGTGCGAAGAGAAAAGGACCGGTTCCGCTCACACCTGAGCATTCATTACCTTTTGTCTTTTCATTCTCCATTTACCAATAAAGATTCATTTTTTTCATGTAATTTAGTCGAGTCGAGTTAAACACCTATTCAAAATTATGTGAAATAAATTTAAAACTTAAAAAGACTCCTTAACTTTTGACATTTCGACTATTCGTCAAACTTATTCCTCTAGCAATTTTCATCCTTTTCTATCATGAAAATGTAAAAATAGTCGTAGATAATTGTTATCCTGGTTAAATTTGAAAATATATGACAAAGAAGGTTTCACATAATTATTTCGAAATTTAATCAAAAATCAATTACTCATTCAATATCAAACAGTAATAAGAGAGAAGTAACTTCCTCCACTAACTAGTCTGTTTATATGCTTAGATATCAAAGAAAATTTTCATTGCCATAAATCGTTACTTCACAAAACCTGCTTTGATGCTTCGAGCTATCAGTTGATAATTTGTGATGTCATCATTGCTGTTTAATGGTTTATAAACCATTGCAAAGTTATAGACAGGATTTTTCATGCTGTTGAGTGATGAAATTCTCTATCATCATTCAGCTCCTTAATTATGTAATTTTAAATGTATACTCTTTATAATGGTTAGGGACAATTATAATTACTTGAGGTGAAGAGTTGTAAGAATAAATTAAAAAGATTTAATTATAGATTAAGATATGAAATTTCAGAAGCCCACATGGAATTAGTAAACTAAAATTTTTCGTGGCTTTGTGAATGAAATGAGAGAGATGCATTAATTACAGCAGAAAGACGAAAAGGATAGATTTGTCTCTCTCTTTTTTCCTTTTCTCATTTCCTTCTTATTTCACATTTCAGGCACTTCACTTTTACTCCTCTTTTAAAGCTGCTCTTCGATACCTTCCCCATTTTACACTATCTTATCCTTTATCACTTTTCATTTTTCCTCTTTTCGGTCTGAATTTTATGTCTTAACAACTGATATTAATTTTCCTTCACTTTGAACAAAAAAAAATTTTCTTATATAACTCCATTAAACAAGTTGATTGTGGGAGGAAAATTAAAAAGTTATAAAATGAAATTTGCTGAAATATTCATCTATTTAGTGATCATTAGCAGATGCTCGGTTTAACAATTATCGACAATTTGCAATCTTCGAAACATTATATTCTCTCTGCAACTCTGACATAATATCACTGTTAATGTTAGCACCCAGGTTTGCTTCCAATTATTCTTTACGTTCAGGATTTCCGGTTTTTTGTTGCTCCAATAATTCGATTTATATTGTTTAATCGGAAATAATAAGGAAGCATTTTTAATTGTTTTCCGACAAGTAAGACGGCTCCGGTAGAAATGGTTAATTTGTATCCATGTTTTATTATGCATTTTATTTGAATGGAAAATTGTACCTTGAAATGAATCGTTCTAGTGACGCATAGCATAATTATCCATGTCTGTTTCTGTTCGGTTTACCTATTTTTAGCTGTAAGCAGTTACTCGCGACTAAAATATCACAGTAACTAAATAGATAATTGAAAAACACTGCTTGGTATCTCACCAGGTACTTTTTAATTTGCTCTTGAAAGAGTGCAAATTTGCTCTCTTTCTTCTTGCAATAATTGGCACGTTGACCTTTTGGAATGTTTTCACGAAACGGATTCCCATTTCGGCATCACAAATGTTCTCAATCAAATTCATTTGTCGAGTCAGTATTTGTTCATAACTATCTTTTTTTAAACTTCCTATTGTCACAAATATTTTTCCAGAAACTCATTTTTAACTAAGGTTCCATCGATCTTCTAGAATTTTAATCAAATTGGATAATTTATTTTTGATTTCTGTTCTAAACCTCTTCATCAGTTCTTCTAAAGTAATCAAAAAAGCGACGGATTGTTGAAGATTTATTATATTTTTCCCTGCGAAACTAAATTTACTTTTAAATTTTAGTTTCATCACCGAAAATTTCCGGAACAATATAAAATAACCGCACACCTTGTTTTAATGAATTCTATGGTCATTTTTGAAATCAGCTTAAGACTGTAAATGTGTTGTTCCTTCTTTTTACTTCTTAATAATATTATTGAAATTTCTTACTCTTGTCAAAAGGTTTTTCAAATCGACTAGTACTTTATAGATGTTAAAATAGATCTGGTGAAGATTTTGTGCTGCTCGCATGACATTTCAATTCTTGCCAAACGTTGTGTTTTTTAGTGTATGAACCGATAGACATATGAAAGTTGTATTGCTAATATCATACATTTGCATGAAGGAAAAAAATAAGCTTAAAAATGTGTTTATATTGGAAGATAGGATGGAATACGCTTTTTATAGATAAGAATTCCTTCGTAATATTACTAATATTGATAGCGCTTTAGGTGAATGTATCGCTTTTGCATTTATACTTTTTCTCTTCAAATTATTAGAGCACTGCCTGTTAAATTTGCAAAAATTACATTTGATTCTCGAGTTTAGCTTCGGCAGTTAGTAATGACTCTTTCGATGTGAATTGCACGATTGAATAAAGCACATATAGCAAAGAGTGATAGCAGTATAAATGTTATGGAGATCAGTAAAAATTATAATATCGATGGAGAAACAATTTTCAATGTTACTTTGAATGTTATTACTTATATACTGAAATAAGTGATGGGAGAAAAATACTGAATCAATAAACATTTTCAAAGTTAATTCTTTTAATTTTTTTTAATTAAAAAAATTCGTCTTCTTCTCCGCTGTCGGGTTCTACATCGAAGCAATATTTTGTGAAGTTTCATTTCGTGGTTATATATATAAGTGATATGTTAAATTTATTAATTTTTATTTTCTGATAACAGAATTCTGTAAATATTTTAAGTTCAAATTCGGGAACATGAAAAATGTGGAATTTCCCAAAGAGATAAAAGAAATATCATAGAATTTTGTAAAGAGCTAAAGGTAGCTAATATGAAACAAATTGAGATTAACGACCATTTAGATCGTCGTGATGTCTAACTTCTTGCGAAGTGTAATATCACATCTTGAAATTATTGGACGCAAATTTTAGACTTGCAAAGCGAAAGAACAGGGGAACAGAGAGAACGCGAGAAGAAGAGAAAGATCAAAGAAAGACGCGATGGTCGGCTTCCAGCAACAACATCGTCTCAAAGAAGAGCAACATAGTGGAGAGGAGGGGGTGCAGGACGGCACGACGGCTAACGGTATCGGCAGTACTGCAGCTGCAGCTGCGGGTGCAGTGGGGCAGCAGCAGCGTGGGTCGGCGTCGAATGGCAGAGCGAATTCCCCGAGGGCAAGACTGGCGATGCTGAAACGGTCATCCACGAAGTGCAAAGGTTCTTTTCTTTTCCAATATCGATATTTTATCTCATTCTCAATGCCAATCATTCCATTCTATCGCTTAATAATGCGTGGGTGTCTCTGGTGAAAAGTGACATAAATCTCCCCGTAACATGAAGTATTTATTAGCTGAGCGGTGACATAACTTTCAGCAGTCCTTTGCTACTGATGCTACAACTGATGTTTTAGATATGTCGGTGCTTGTATTGATATGTTAGCATTGCATAACAGTATTTCATGTAATACGGAAGATAATAATTGTGCTACTGCAATAGAGTTCAGTAATACTTCATAAACCGCTCTGATAACCAAGAGTTTATAAATTATGATATATATCAATTTTTTGTTGCATTTCTCTTAACTGATCACTACTAAATGCAGATTTTGTAACTAGAATGTGAATAATTGGCAAAAATATGTATTGATACAAAGAGAAAGGATTTTAGATGAAGTCGGTCAGCGAAGCTATGCTTTATCAAAAATGAAATTACGCTATAATGTGCATACTTCTTTTTATACAATAGCATTTTAGTGTTGGAGCGATTTTTTTTAGAAAGCAATGACACATTCCGGTTATTTCGTTCTTATTCGAGCGAAGTATTTATTATTAGTATCATTCCACAAGTTCTATTAATATAGCAAGGATTATAAGAAAGAAGTGAAATTATTTCTCACCATTCAAGCCATTTGCATCAAAATGCATCGATTTGTTTTTGTTTGTTAATCCAGCAATCTATTTTTTTGGCACTTTTTAGCGTTGTCCAATAATGATCCGTTTCGATTCCAAGGAAATGGCATAGATTTCAAAGGTAAGTTGATCGGCGTTCGAGATGTTGATGAAGCTCGAGGTGATGCAATGTGTGCTGAGGCGATGAAACTTGCAAAAGCGGCTGTTAAAAGTGCAGGCCATCATAAGCAACGTATCATTCTCAATATCTCAATAGAAGGTCTCAAAATCAAAGATGAAAAAACTCAAGTGAGTAATTTTCGGAACTCTTCAATAACGCATTTTTCGGTTTTTTAATACAATTCTGTACCGTCCAAAACAAGATTATTAAAATATTTTTCAATTAACTGAATTTAAAAGATGAAAATTGTCATATTGTAGGAAATTCAGCGGGAGATTGTAACTTGAATCCTGACGTGGCATTTATTTGCTTACGTATCTTTCTTTATAACAGAAACAGAATTTAAAAAAATTTTTCATAATTTTCATAAAATTCTCTGATTAAATCACTAATCTTATACAACAGTAAATAACTAATCAGTTCGTTCAACCATGATAATTTATGCCTGGTGAATCTTGAGGCAATATCATATTGTAAACTGAAACAATTTTTGCAATCTTTACTGATAGTTAAAACATTATATATTGTTTCAGTAGTTTCTGAAATGCTGCAAAATAAATATTTTCAGACAGTTTTGCACAATTTCCCCGTTTCACGGATTTCATTTATAGCACGGGATACGACAGATGCACGTGCATTCGGCTTTATTTATAGTTGTTCGGATAACAAATATAAATTTTATGGTTAGTTTCTACGATTGCAAATCGTATGTTAACACTTGGATTCATGCTGTGGAGAAAAAGCGCTGCATGGAGATCAAAAAGTAGTCGAATTTAAAAAAATGAAGTGATGCTGAACATTTTGTCTATTTTTGGTGGTAGAGTGCGCTATAACACTCAATCGATTTTCGCCAGGAAATTCAAAATAAATTTTAATGAATATAAATTATTAACAAATGATTGAAAATATGTTTTATATTTGCATAGGCCATAAATCTTGCAGGGATTAAAACGGCACAAACAGCTGATCGTGCAGTCTTATCTATTCGCGATATGTTCCAAATAGTTTTTGAAATGAAGAAAGCTCATCTTGCTGAAGTAAAACAAAAGCAGGAAGAACAACAGAAGCGAGTATGTTCGAAGTTTGAGACATTTATTTATACCCTTAAGAATCAGTTAAAACAAGAATGCAAGCGAATGTATTTTTTCAATTTAAAAACGTCCTTCTAATAATTTAGTAAAATTTCGGAAATTGCCTGTAGTGGTGGGACCAACTGAATCAAGTTGCGAAAGTTGAATCATTTATAGTATATATAATGATTTTGTGAATTCACCAAGCAGCCATGCCTATAATTAATTATTACAGGAATTGGAAACTATAGGTGATGTACGGATGGATAATGGTGTTGCGGTAGCTGATTTGCTGGACTTGGAATCTGAGCTTCATAACATTGAACAAGGTTATAATCAGCTGCAAAATATTCCGACATTCGCAGAAGATTCTTGGCCCGCCAATGATGTTTTCACTAACGTACAGCCATCAGCGCCTTTTCTTCCATCATCAACTGGAACCGTTGCACCATTACCATCACCTCCTATTTTATCATTTGCTCAGAAAAATCCAACAGACCCTTTCGATGATAACTTCAATCCTCGGTCTCTCCCGACAATTCCATCTGGCAATATTTCTCTAAATGTCTCTGACGTCCATCAGCCATCTTTTTCAACACAGCCACTGACTGCTTTGTGGTCTTATCATGATGCCTTTACATCTTCTACAAACAGTCGTTCCATTGCTTTTTCGGTTTGTTTATTTTGGTATCAGCAAAATTACTGATTGTTATTTGATGCAGAATTTTCGAAATTTTCGCGTATCGATTAACCGTTCTGAAATTTGAGCATGGGAGACAATGAGTCAATGTATTTCGAGAGCGAAGTAGGATTAATGAAATAAAAAAGTAAAAACTGAATTCTCTTGTAATGTTTTTTTATATGCTTTATTCGCCAATGGTCCGTTTATTAAAAAATCATTTCTGCTTATTACTTATCAATGCCAATTGTTGCCATAGATTGCTTTGTCTTTTCTGATATTTTCTAGTTTCTTTAAATGCAGGAATAAATTTATTACAACAGAAATCTAAAGCCCTTATTCAATGTTTCGATGGGATATTTTTTTAGGAAACAAATCCGTTTGCATCAGCAGTACAGAGTACTACCAAGGCAAAAATAGAAAAAGATCCATTTGATACACAACAAGCTCAACAAGTTCTGAAAGGTTCTGTATCGTATCATCTTCCTATGGCAGTTTCTTGGTCGAATGAAAATATCGTACCTCCAATAGACACTGATCCAAGGTTACTGCTTTCTGTTTTATGCATATCTTTTTACCCTCTATTGAGTAGAGCTTGAGATTTATTTATATTTGGTAAAGAACAACATCCCACAAAGCTTTGCAGCATGGTAAAACAAAATTTATTTCTATTACTGATATTTAAATTCATCAATGCTGTAAAAAATTCTGATGGATAGTTAGTCTTAAGGTAAACTGTTTGGTAAGATATTACAGGATACGCAACTGCATGGGATTTATTAAATCCATAACCAGCAAATTTTGCAACAAGGTCAAAAATATAACTTGCCCTATCATAATCAATACCTTTTTTCGCTGCACCTTGAATAAAAAGCTCACGTTGCTATCTCAGTTCGTGTGTTGTTTTTTCATTTTTTCATTTTCCATATTCAGAGAGATGCATTTCAGGTCCCACAAACAGCCTTGTCATCTAAAGTTTTGTTTATTTTCAAAATCCAAATATATCGCGTCATAATTATTATTGATATCGGGTTGCAGAATGTTTTCTCAGTGGACAGAGAAGAAGAGAGTATCAACCCTGGAAGAAGCATTCAATAAGTTAGTTGATATGGATACATTGATTTCCAGTTCGGAATTAAAGAAGAATCCCTTTAGCGAATTAATGGTTCCACCAAAAAAAGTGTCAATGGATGCAGTGGCATCAAATACGATGACAACAACACCAACGACGATAATGACGGGTTCGCCACGGTCACCGTATATATCTATCAGAACTTCTGCTCCTCTGGTTGTTTCAACGACTTCCAACAATGATCCATTTAATGATGAATTTTTTAATTAATGAATCTTTTTGGATGTAAGAAAGTGATTCATCATTACAATTAACATTTCAAGGAAGTGTAGAAAATTTTTGTCAAACATTTGAATCTAATGTTTTGAGTTAGTAAAAAAGGTCACGATGTAAATTGAAATCACAAGTTTATCGCTGTTTCCACATTTTCTTTTAATGTTTGCTTGATTCCTTTTTTCTAGAAGAAAGTATTTTTTGCGTAATTTTACATGATAAATTCTCAGAAGTTCAGAAGTTTACACAAAAAACCAGGCTAATTGACAACTGCAATTTTAAAACATTTTTACTTCACTTTTTGAAATTTAGAGCTCCTTGCATATAATGATTTTAAATAAATTTTATTTTAATTTTCGGGTGGTAGAAATATTTTTTATGCTCAGTTTTTTTCTTTATTTCATCACTTTAAGAGAAAAAACATTTAACTCTTACAAAATAATTAGATTGCTTTTGTTTTGGAAATTTCCAGATATATATGTAATCATATCTTTAAACGCTTTTTAAGAAACGAATGCTTTAAGATTTTGAAAAAATTAGCATCTCGTATATGTGTAGAAATTTTTGTTAGTGTGGTCTTCACGAGTTATCCGTTTACAATTCAGATGAAGGTGAAGTTTCTGTCCTAATCATTTTCTATAATATATCTATTGCTTGCGTTGAAATTTAGAGCAGTATTTGCTCAATATCAATCATTCTTTATTACTGTGCTTTGTGAAGAATTTCAACTATTACTTTTACTATTTGTAGTATTTGGAATATCTCACATCGACATACATATGGATGCTTTCTACAGATTTTTAGTAATTTAGAGATTTGTTGAGATATATTTCAATTCGCCCCGGCATTCTGTTAGCGTCATCTGAAACAATGTGAACCAAACTTACGTACGTGTGTCTCAGTGGCTTTTTGAATGCTGATCGATTGTATTCATTTAATTTTTGAATACTGATCCGTTTGTTTTCATGGATCCGAGCACATGTATATACTCCTATAGAAAGCTGTGAATAATTTCCTCGGGCCGTAACCTGTCATTTCGCGTGACATACAAAATTGATATTCCTGAATTGGCTGTTATAATGAATGTTAAAATTCGTTTAATTTTAGATGTTTAAGAAGTAAAATAGTGTTGGGGTTCTTTTGCCTCATATATTTTTTATTCAAGGAGTCATTTAAATTATTTGCACAAATCTATTAATATGTAGATTTCTTCTTTGTTTTCTATATGTTTGTCATAAGATAAGTATCTGTCGCTCTTTTATCCTTTATAATTTTATTCAGCATCCGTGATGTAAACAAGTCCTTTTGCTTTTCATTTGAAAAATTTTTTCTCTTTTTCGTTTATTAGCAGTATATTTTTATAGTTGGTATATTTTCATTACCGAAGTGCTTTATATTTGACAAATATAAAACACTTAATACTATTATAGTATCCCTTGAAAGTCTAGCTATTTGTGCCTAAATTACGTGGTTTCATAAAGATTATTCAAAGCTCTGCAATATTTTTATCCGAAATTGGGATGTGAAGAATGGATTCTTTACTAATTTCATGAAGGAACTCAAATATCTGAGTTTTGACGTATGAATTTTTGTGTGCTTAAGTTAGTATCAAAGAGCAACTGTTTGGATAGTTGGGATCTGTAAGCTATGAAAAGTAAATTTATGTAAATTTTAACTTTAGTAGCTGCATGTCCCTAGGATTCTGATTTCTGAAAACAAGCCGGCTGAAACGTCCATGATCCGTTAGTACGCCGTTCTCATTTATTGGGAAAAACTCCCGAGCAATTATTTATAAAGAAGTTCAAGACTTTATCCTCAATAACAATCAGTGGTGATTAAAATGATATTTAAAATATAACAGTAGTGATAACAAAAGCAGTGGGAAGTATAGAGATGATGAAAGTGATTATGATGAGAGTGAGCGATAGAAACTTGATGTCTGGATCGATGGTAGATTTCCTGAATCAAATTCATTATTTAATTGCATATAAAACTCTTCGCATATAATTGAAAAACCAGAAATCCAAATGAATTCACACAACCTAATCAACAAATCTGCTAAATAAGCTAAACCCATCAGACAATTCTTTCTTGTTCATTTACTACATTCCATTCATCATCGGCTCATTGCTATCCTGGTTGCTAGCATCAAATGCTGTTCATATGGGGAGAGAACTTCTCTCGTTAACTTACCTGCAGTTCAATTCAAATTGATCCAAATTTGATCTATGATTGAAACAAACTTCAGTAACATCCCCTTTCTAATTCCGTTATCCAGTCATATTTTTGCAAAAAACCTAATAATCACTACCTTTTATTATTTACACTAAAGCGTCGAATATTCTGTGCATTCTTAATAAAAAGTGATTCTGCTTTAGTGAAATTCCCCAAATGGCAGTCGCTTACCGATCTTACCCTCCTATCTGTTAAAAACACGATCTACATCATATGAATAATTCTAACTTGAGAGAATTTTCATTTATGTGCAACTTTCGACATTTGCATCATCTCAAGATGCATCAGCGCAGACAGTTTATTGTGATAAGTTTATTCCAAAAGACCATTCATTTAGTATGATTTTCATTGTATAACAAAGCAAAGTCAAAAAAAAAAACTTAGATATACTTTTCATTTGTTCACGTCCTTTGAAAAACGAATAAAATAAAATTTCTTTCTCTTAAAAGATTTTTCTTCACTTTTTCTGTTCTTAAAAATATGGTTGAAATTAGCAAATAATAAATTTTCAGAACTAAATTATAGTTAAGACATTCAGAAACAGTAAAAGAATAGAAATTTTTTTGATCCATCGATGTTGGCAATAAATTTTTATTTTTGTGTTCCAATTACATGCATAAGGCCTGAAAGAATTTTTCGATAGAATTAAACATTTCTGAATGCACTTAAATTTCCACAAATTTAGATTTTAAACAAATAGAAATGCTCTAAGAAAGAAAAAAATCATCAAAGAAAAAATTCATCATCAGCATTATTAGTATTTTAATGAATGGTGAATGTATAAGAGTAGAGAATACTCTTTTTCGCATTATTAAATTTGCGAGTTCATAATCATGTGAAAATTTTTAGTCATTATTATGTGCCAATGTTTAATAATTTTAATAAATAAATAATAATAATTTTTAAACAATGACAAAAATAACTTATTAGATCTCAGTGTTTTGTTAAGCAATATTAGGCGAAATCAATTTTCTATTTCCATTTCATCCAGTTGTAGATAGTATTTATAACACATTAAATCAATTAGAAACAAAAAAAAGTAAAGAACAAAGGATAAAAGTTCACCTCTTTTATAAACTGCGGTAATATGAAAGCCGAACGATGTATATCAGAATTGTAGTATTTTAAATTCATACGTTTGATTTCAGATGCTGATAATGTTTTTATTGGTGATGTAATATCCTGCTTCTGAAATAATTACAACGGCTTCACTGTGAATGAAAATAAATCATTAAGAGACTTTGATAAATGATATCAATTTATAAAATCACTACAATAGTCAAACTAACCTCATCCTTACTGCATAATAAATAACCCATTTGTCCACTGGGATACGTGGGCACAAACCCAACTCCATAAGCTACACGAGGATACAAAACCGATGCACGACTAATGAGATTTTTAATAAATTTTATGTCAAGCCATGGACATTCACCTGAAAAGATAGAGGTTCAAATTTTAACAAGCTTTTGAGTCGATGATGCAATTGAAAGGAATAAAGTTCTGGGCCTTATTTTTTTCATAGATTCTAAACAAACTTTTCTAAATAACTTATAATAAAGAACAGATTTTACACAAATCGAAATTTTGCAAGACTGATATCTATAATGCAATAATCTGTCTATAGTGTATAAAATCCAGGTTAACATGTTAAAAAACAACTGTTAAGCCGTAACCGGAATAAAAAACAAAAAGCGGTTCCATAGGAAAATGATAATAAATAATAAGTCTAATACACTGTATAAAATTCCTGATATATAAGACTTGAAAGACAGGTCACAAATTATCTAAATTAATGCCTATTTGATTAAATGAACCTTGAGAAGAGAGCACTCCTTTTTCTGTTAACGCTTCTTTGATTAAACCGTAATAAGTTCCACTGAAAAGTTTCTTCGCTGGTCCAATCGGATCAGATGAATCGGTTATGATCACGTCAAATTCTCCTTTATGTTCCTACATTTGTAAGTAAAATGTAATCCGTTGAATTTTTTCTTCTTTATTTAATAACAAACCTGACCTTCAGGAAATCAAATCCATCTCTGATAATAAGTTTTAATTTCGGACTATTAAATGCGACAGCCATTTGCGGGAGGAATTTCTTTGAAAGGTTGATTACTGTTTCATCAATTTCACACATTGTTACTGTTTCTACACATTCATGTTTCAATACCTCTCTCAAAACAGCACCATCACCACCACCGATAACTAGTACCTAAAAAGGAAGCAGTAAATAATAGTACTTTTTTTGAATGATAGAATATTTACTTGTTAATGAAAGTGAAGCAGACCAAAAACTCAATAACAAATAACTCTGCAGAGTCAAATCATTCAACTTTCCAGATTCCACAAAATGAACTGAAATTAAACAGAATACAAAAGTAGGATAGTGATAGAACCTTTTATCCAAAAAAGTTTTTTGAGAGGTATTTCAATGAAGCAAAAATTGAAAATAAAGAATTGAACATCTAATACTCAATTTTCTTACAATTTGTAGGCAAAGCCGATGGCTGTATAAACTATGTATATAGTTATTACTGTTGTTATCTACCACATAACACACAAAGCCCATATAGGGGATAAAGCCTTGGGAAAGCGGGAGAAGAGCCGAAAAGGAGTACCAATGGATCAAGATTAGGAGGGAACGAACGGGAAAATTTCGAGCGGGATATCTTCCTCAGAATTCAGGATCATTCGTGCAGGAGGACGCATGGAGAATAGAGATTTCGATCATGAAGATCAGAAGAAACTCAGAAGAAAAGAACGATTCGTAGGACGACGAGCCAACAACGATAACCTTGACAATACCTATACAACAATACAAGGACATTAAGCGACTTGAAGTAAGTTATTTATTGTGTATTTACTAGGCTACTAGCCCGTAGCCCACATAGTCGAGAAAGGAATTTATCTTCCTTTCAACCAATCAAGAAGTAGCCCTGAAAATTTTTCCTACATTTCTCAGCAAGGCGAAGAGAAAGAAGAAATAAATAGGGTATAGTTAACTGGACTCGAACAAAAAACATACTTTTCGCGGCAGAGGATGAGAAAACATTGCCAAATGAGTAATCATTTCCTGATAGGCGAATTCGTCATATTCTGTACATTGAATTATGCCATCAAGAGCCAGCACGTTACCATGTGTGCTACTGCAAATATAAAACTTGACATTATCTTTCATTAATATGATGAAAGTATTGACGACAAATCTCATGCTGTTGAAACTAATGCGACGGAGACTGAAACCGAAAAAGAGTATTAACCTTTTGAAAATTAAAACTTCCTGGTATTTGCTTTTTTCGTGAGCGAGCACTTTATCAACTTTCAATGAGAATGCCTGACCTGACCAAATTTGGCTATTGAAACTGTCCAAATTATCATCTTTGTCCGCCACTAATTTCACTTCAAAAATATATTACATTACGGAGATAATGTGTACAACTAATTAATGAAGAAGTTGGAGAAATGTCATCACATATTACTAGAATAATATGAATATAATTCATACAATTACGAGTAATTGTATGGGAATATTCTGCAGAATAAATCAATAGTATATTCGTTCCAATAAATATATTAGCTAACATAAATCTTAGAACATACTTTCTGGATCGTCATTTTCCATCGATTTGGATGCCAACTCCGTAAACCAACCATTTCGGAAGGCATTCATCGTCTATTTCTACTTCCTAAGTGAATTGAGTATACTTTTAATGGGATGTTGCATTCTATATCTTTTATTCCTAAACATTATGCAACATACACTGTTGCATTAGGCAAGAACACGTTGCGATGAACCACATTCTATCTTTAGCGACGGCACCTTTTTTACTTACACAACATGATGTGAACTATAATAACTGGAATTAGAGGTAGGAGAAGTATTTCACTTTACTCGTATTTTTTATCCAATTCAAATGATTTAAAAATGAAACGGAAAATGGTATGAGAACCAACCACTATTGATTACTTGAAGGGTACTTGATCACTTGAAGGATAATTTACCGAATAATGTATAGTCATCTATCAAAAGTGACGAAAGTGAGCAATGATAAGGAGGCATATGAGTGACAAATGAAGCTTTGGAAAAGCACTAACTAACTAGTGTTGACTAACTGTCCCTCCACAAAGCATTGAAAGTGATTTTACATATCAAGCTCGTAACCTGCCTATCGCCGAATCCTCGATGAAAATACTTCAGGAATGTTATGCAAACATCTAATCCCATATATCTGAATAATCCGATCAAACATTTGAACCGGCTACTCATCCATTTGGTTACTTCACTGGATACTTCTCTTGACATTTTCGGACACATCTGTACTACACACTAAGGATGGTATTCCTATTTTGTACTGCATTTATTTATCCTGCGACTAACATGAGTGGCTCAAAAGGATGAGACATTAGCCAGAAAGAAGGTCAATTAAGTATGTCGCTAAGAAAGCGGAGAAAGGAAGAATGATAAAAACTTTTGTTCTTCAATTTAATACTGTAAGCTAAATGCATGCTTCTTGTAAACAAGCTTTGTGTAGAAATCTTTGTTCAAATTAATACTGTAGAAAAAAATTTGTACGCCCCTTTAATTGGTCATATCCTCCCTCCTTCAAAATAAAGAAAATCCCAAGCTCAGAAGTATTGTAAAGATTTGGTTTCAAGGAGAATCGCTGCTTAACGAAAGGGTAAAACGATTACCCTATCTCTTTGTTTAATTAAATATCGTTTTTAATACTCGTCTTTATATTGTAGAAGTTTTTAATGTGTTAACGTCTTGTAATTGTAATCTAAAGTAATAAAGGTTTAATTACCCAATTTGAGATACCCAAAAGTATCAGCTATCATCTCTGTCAGTCACAGGAGCCATCATTTGCTTACTTACGAATAGAAAAAGGTAGATTGTCACGGTTAAAGGGGATCGTCGACAATTATAAGAAAGAACACTCTAAATCTTGTCACTGTCACAGAAGATCATTGACAAAAGTAAGAGAAAATTTTCAAATAAATTACGGAAAAATGGTATTTTTATGTAAAGAATCGGGTGATAAATGTCATATGTCATTAACTCCTTCATAACAAAAATTTTTAAATTCACTGAATTGCATACACAGAAACAATTATCTTCATATGTAATAATTATTACTTCCATATTACTTCTTGGTAATAAGTCTCATAAATGCTGGGACTTTTATTATTCATTGCAAAATTATTTGGATCCTATTTTTTTGATATTTTTTAAAAATTTTTGCTTAATAATAAACTTTGCTAATGTAAGCTGCGTGCAGTAGAAGATTTTGCTTCGTTTTAGCAATGTTGGGAATGATTAAATGGATTCTAAAGAGATTTTAAAATGCTAAGAAAGATATTTGCTTCTTCGTAATCTGCTTCGTAATCTTAATTCACCATAAAAATTTTTTATTTATTTTTTATCTTTAAGCATTTATGGTTTAATTTTTTTTGATATTCTTTCCATTGAAATCATTCGGAAAAAGGACATCAATTTTTTTTCCTCGATTTGGTTGATATTTACAGCGAAGATCGTTCCAGATCTGAAGAGCAATCGTTGTTATGCAATATATATTACAATGAAGTCATACTCTCAGTTACATTTCAAACCAACTAAAAATTCTCTTCATTTGAGTTTGTATTTATTATATATTCTGAATAACTATGAGACTAAATTGTTATTAAAATCTAATTGATAGCAAATTTAAGGATTTTAAGGTAAAAATTGGCGAATATTCAAAACTTTTTATTTGGGAGAAAAAAATCTAGAAAAAAGAACTGTATTTCGAATGTGCAGCGTCTTAAATGTTTTCCTTAATTTTTTTATTGGAGAAAAAATATTTCACCTGAGTGAATAATTTGTGTTCACTTTCAGTTTCTGCCCTTAATAATTGAAGTCTGCGTATCTGTTGTACATTTTCGGCAATTTTCTATAAAAGACTAAGGAAGCGTCTTAAATGTTTAATTAAATTGTTTGTTTTAATTTAAATCTAGAAAATATTTTACAATTAAAAATTAAAAATATATTACGTAAAACTTCGCTTTGATCATTTCTTCTTTTCTCTTCATCCTTAGTAAATTGTGACAATAGCACCAAATCCTTTCACATACGATAACTGCCATTACAATAACATGTAAAACCAAATATAAAGTGATAAAAATTGCCAATAATTTAACAGTTGAATGAAACTAAAATGATTCAAATTAGTAGGAAAAATAGTAGAGATTGTGTAGTGAGTTACTATAATGAATGTTCAAAGTAATCATTAACGTGAGTAGGCTAAGGAAGTATTTTAAATGTTTAAAAGTAAAAGAGTTTATAAAGCACTTGAAACCATATTGGTATAGGAGCTTCAGAAAATCGGTTGAAATGTATCATTTCTGGTTTTGTTTGGTTTAAAACCTGTAATTTTATTATTATGTTAATGATCCGAGTTACCCATCGTGATGTAAATTAATAAAAAGAGCTCTTCATTTCAAAGTTTCTGAAAATTGTTGAAATAATATATCACTTTTTTAGCCTTTAACTCTTTTTTATGGTTGTATATTTCCTGCTTATAGTTGAAATCATCAAAATTATAGCAGCTGTTCGTAAATAATTACCAGAAGTAAATTGATAGGGTTAACAGAGCTGAAATTTACATCAATGGAATCCGTTTTGCCAATCATTTTCAAAATATATGCATTTAATGGTATGATCATCTAAAATGCAAATGGATTTTTAATATTCGATCCTTTTATTGGAAATGATTTTAAATATGAAATGGTGGCTGTAGACCATAAAAATGAAGCTATAAATCTCTGCCAAAATTGTTATTTTCATTATAAAATTGCTCTATTAGGACCAGGAAGTAAATTCAATTGAAGTTAGTCGATTGCACTGTAATCTTGTGAAACGTTGTAACCGTTACGAGTAAAGTTGATATATACGAGATATTCGAGATACGAGATACAATGTATAGGATTTCAATGTTTTATCATTCTGCAGTAAAGCAAAAAAAGGGAAGAATCACCGTTGTGTTCAAGCGAAACAAATCATCTTTTATTACATATCTGATTTCCTGAAATGACAAAATCAAATTTTACTTTTTTTAATTAAAAGCTTGTTAAATCATTCCTTATGAGTCATCTCTTCCAGTTATCTATCTTATGGCCTATCAGGTATGTTACATTTAATGTGCAAACCCTTACAGGTTGAGCATGTGAAAGTTAATTCTGCTCATTAAGAAAACTTTTGCTAACATCAGAAAAATCTGTTACATTTTTTATAGAAGCAACCATTTCTCGGCTGAATTCAATAATGTAATAAAAAATTTTTACAAATATTTTCAAGATGCTTAATTATTGCCATCTCTAATTTATTTTTACATATTTCTTAAACGTACCAACTTTTTTCACGATGCAAAGAACAAAGACAATATATTTAGTCGTTTTGCAATATTTTGAAAATTCAATATAGAAATGAATAGAATTTCTTAATAGGCTACATATCAATTATACTACATCAGTTATAACTCAATTATCCTTGTTGATCTTGTAATATTCAACGTCTATTTAAATTTAATTTTTTCCGTATCACAATGCTGTATGATTTAAGCTATTAATTCTATAATGGTTAATTCTATAATAATTCTATTATGGATTCCATTAAACCGAATTGATAAAAAAAGTGACAAATTATTTTCAATCGTTAAGAAATGAGTAATCCAAATCTCCCTTCGTTTTTTTATCCAGTAATCTAATCTATTAATGAATGACATTATTAACGATTTACTTTTTTTGCACGGATAAAATTTTGCAAGCGTTGTAAGCATAAAGCTGCACTTGAAGTCTAAGTTACTTCTATACTGATTCATTCTGATTACGAATTCAAAAATTCTGATTTTTCTGTTGGAATTTGAGGTTTTCCAGCTAATTTTACATTTTTCATTTCATTCGGAATACTAGGTGACATTTATGATTTCTTTTTCCTTGTCTCCTGACTTTAACTGATTCAAAATTTTTAATAGAGGAAATTTAAAGTGAAGAAGCCTACCTTATCTATCATTATCTATCAGATTGAAATTTACTATTAGACTTAAGCAATGCAAAAAATAGGTATAACTGAAGTTTGCAAAAAAAGTTTTAAATATTACAGCAAAGATCCACCAAATATCAATCGAAAAACAGGTCAGTAATCTCAGTCTGGCTGAATATGCCGTTGCATTCTTATTTTATCCACTTCAAGGATTGAATTCGAAAAAACAAGAAACGCTAATCTTGCAACATGCTGAGATGTACCGGTGATATATTAACCTGTTAACAAATAATTTCACTTATTTTTTTTTTGCTTCGATATTTAAGATTATTTCATTTTTTTTCAAATTGATGAATTCCAGCTTTTTTCATTATTTTTCATGAGTTAGTAAACTGCAAATTATGATGTGTATATTTTTTAAATTCAAAAAACAATTATGAAATAATATTGCTTGAAAATTCATCTTATGCTTTAAACACAATATATAAATTGAAATACGAAAAAACAGAAAATGCCGATAATAACAATTATAATAGCAACGATAACGATAACAATAATAATATGGAGAAAAGTAGAAATAATAAGAAGAATATTAGTGCGTATTTCTTAAGTGAAAAGAAATTTTTAATAATAAATCGTTTTTGAAGCAGAGTGTATATTATTGTAACTGGAGATGAGCAGTTGAAGAACCCGAACACTGAGGCAAGATATATTTCAACAAGCTTCGATTAAGAAAAAAGACACTAGAAAGTACTGACCGAACAAGCTGATGAGCATCCCCGATTGTTCTTTCGATAAGCAAATTAAAACAAATAGTAACTAGGCATTTTACGCTAACATCCTACTTTTAAGAGTAGGATTTTCAAAGAACAGAGAACTGCAATGATTACAGTAAACGCTGATGCTAACAGAAAATATATGAATATATGAAATGGAAAACTGAAAAAGGAGTCAAACGCATAAAACTGTCTAAGGTTTGGCTATTTAAATAAGTTCTTCGGAAGCTCATACAAGTTTTGCGCCAAGTAGAAATATGAGGTAGTAAGAGAAAACAGCTCTAACAGTGCTTGGTATGTCATAAAAATCAGTGAGAAGAGAAATAATAAATTGCCAATAAAAAAAATACGATAAATTCCAATAAAAAGAGGTAACTAGAGTATTGTATAATTTCATAACTAAGTGAGAGTAATTTTTCTGGAGGGAAAAAGATGCAACAGCAAGGATTCATTTAAGTTGTAATTTTGGACAATGAAGACTTTTTAACTTATCGGTTTGTGAAAAAAGAGAAAAAAACCTGATATGAAGAAATACATGTATTAATGTTAGGGATAATTTTGAAATATAAACTGATAACATAAATAGTTTACGTCTTGCTTATGCTAGTCAGTTCAGACCCTGAATGTTTTGGCGCACACTCCGGACAGTACCATTTTCCTTTGGGCTTTTCGATGACGTTAACACATCCGTAATGAAACCATTCATAACGACAAGATGGATCATCGCATGCTACCATCGAGCCATATCCTTTCTAAAAATGAATGGGTCAACAAAGGCGAGCAAAGTAAAATGACTTGATCGTAAGCATACATATCGCTTTTCAAAACGACTTTATAATCCACTAAAATATTTACAGATCATCTAATACTTATTTCTGCTCAGCATTACCGGCCTGAGGAGCTTTAGGATGAACGATCCAAATCTCGAATTCGTTTTCATGATAAGTTTAATCAAGTAGCGAGAAGATTTCGCATTTGGAAATCAGCATATACAACTTAGAAATTTGCTTTCATCATTAGTATTCGCATATCTTTCTTAAAAACTAGATGAATGAATCTTATGGAATACAAATTTAAGAACAAATTCTATTTTACACTATATTCTTTCACATCCATACCTTTCTTCATCAAACAACCACTTTTCTGGGAAACTAATTTCCTTCATATCATGAAGAATGAACTTACCACTTACCACTCTTACTAATCAAACCTACATCCAATCCTAATTACTTGTAGAGAACTGTTGAGATGACATATTATGATGAAGCGTCGTAACTGCATGATACTACTACCATTGTTGTTAATCGGGTTAATGTAAGTTAAATGAATTGCGCAATAATATATTTTAGTATCCTTAATAATACAATAGAATGGCGACAAGTGAAAGAAGAAATTACAAGAAAGGCAGGCTTCGCACATTCACTGATACAAATTTCCCTTTTAAATTTATTTTTATTCATTCTCAAATACAGAAAATGAGAAATTGAGAAAGCGAAAAACATTGCAAAATAAGACAAAGACTGAAGTTTTTCTATCCACGTACTATAAAATTTCCAAATCTTCTCTTAATCTACTCTGCATTTTTCTGAAAGACTGAGATCGAGGGATAATAGTCTTGACTTCGATAGTATAAAAAAAATGAAGTAATAAAAAGGACAGTGAGCAGCCTTCTGATCAGAATCAGCATCTAAAAGAGTAATAAGTAACAATCTCGAAAGAGATGGAAAAAACCACAAAGGAAAATTTCCACTGACAACCCACTCCTCAAAAAATTTCATATTAAAATAAAAAGAGAAAGTCGTTTCTGCTTCATTCCTAACTTTATCGTCGGAAAGACTGATGATTTTCTAGAAAAACATAACTTTTACTAAAATCCGGATTATTCCTCACTACTCTATATTGTGAGAGTACGTCTGCTAACAAGAATATAACTCTAAAGAGTATAATCTTCGTCAAATCTAGGATTTTTTTCTTTCATAACGCCTTATTAGTTTTCAAACGAAAATGAAAACTTACTTCGCGACAAAAACACCACACTCGTCGGTCTGAATCGGACTCATCATCGCTTCCCTGCATTAGTTCAGGCGAACAAGTAGTAAAACTTGTTGTACGACGTTCATGACGCTGCATAGTGTACAGCATTTCTTGAGCCCTAGAGGTTAGCCTAAAGCATAAATGTTTATTGCTTTAGAGAAAAACGAAGAAACAAGCATACTGACATAAAAAACGAAATTCTTCAATGAGACTGTTTTAGAAAAGTTATAATTATGAAGTCATGGTAATTAATGTAGCAAGAAAAGCTACTTCCTTGGACGACCATGTCGACTTTCTTGCGCGGCAAGTGACATCATTGACTGTCCTGGAGCAGAATGTGCAGATGCTCCGGTAAAGGTACCTGGCTAAAACAGTATCTTGTTTTTACTAATTTCGTACTGTAACACTTATAAAAATTTAAGTAAAGCAATACATATTTTACAAATTGTAATTTCACAAATATTAAAGCCTGGTAAATGAAAATAGCAAAGTAAAAACTTAATAGAAAAGCTATCAAAAGACAAAAGTAACTTTGCATGATCCATAATACAAATGAAGTATTAACATTTACTTAAAATGATGCATATTAAACTCCTCATAAATTCATAAATTATAAAGTCTTTCAGAATATTGGTACGGTCAATTAAATCTAACTAAAACTTACTGTAACTCAAATGAACCTTATTACAAGAAAAGTTTATTAATTTACAGCAGAAAATCAGGCAATCATACTATACGTATCTAGCAGTTATGAATGAATTGAAGTACCTATTACACAAATTAAAAAATTAAAAAAATATAAGAGATATGAAAAAAGACCAAAGAATTTTCATTAATGTAACTTTTAAACAACGAAAACGCAATATATTATGTGGTTGCGGCGTATTTGAAAATACTATGAAATGAAATGTTAAGCGAATCAAAATTTTTAAAAAGTGCTCTTTGAAAATTTACTGATTTGTGAAACTAACATTTGATATGCTTTTCGGAGGATGCACTGAGAACTGTACTTGTGAAGAGGTAGATGGAGTTTGAACTGGGCTACTGTTCCAACCATCACCTTTGAAATCTTTTTTGAAAATATGCAAATAATTTGACAGTTTTCAGAAGTGAAAACCAAACGGCTCAAGCAAATGTGAAGTGATGAAGATCAAGTTCCAAATTCAGTAGAAAACAACAACAAGCTTGAGATTTTTGAACTAAAACTTATTTCGACCGAAATCATTCTTTACATACAAAGCATGAAAGTAAATAAAATTTCGATAATTAGATACCAACCACGATCAGCAATATTGCCTGATACAGATTGAGCATGTCCCACAGCTGAAGAATGAACATTGCTAATACCAATGATTTTTTGAGGAGTGACTAGTGATCGTCTCTGTAAAACATGTGCAAAAGTTTTATTATTGTTGCCAATGCATGCAAAGTGCTTAAATTACTGGTGGTACTATCATCGCACTTTAGAAATGTTATATTCTACAAAACCCAAATTATAAGTAAAAAGAACAAGAAGAACATGCATTCAAGCTGTTTATAGGAATTTAAGATACGCAACACATAAACAATTGATGCAACTATTCATTCGCTTACTGATCTTGTTATCTCTTTGAGATCTAATATAATCAGTGATGGATAATAATCTATACTAAGTAAATATAATAAAGTTTTTGTATCGTTAATAGCTATTGTTGATGAATGGCTCTGTAAAATAATTATGGTCTAGCTTCCATTCTCTTCCTAAACAATCCAAAATCCAGATCATATTAACCACAGCTTCCACGGTAACCAGTTTGGATAATCCTGCTATACTGCGAGATTTGGTGCGCATTTTTAGTAAGATAAATTAATTCATGATTAATCACAAAAGTAAAGTTTAGGGATGGAAATCATGATTAGTTGCTTTTACAATCTTTCACAAATTCAGTTTATGAATTTTTGAGAAAGATATTTGCAAATTCATACTGACCAATCAAAATCTATTATGTCTATAGACAGAAATTTTTACAGTCAAACTAAATAAGTATAGTAATATGATTTGTATTCTAGTCAACTCACCACGATTACCTTCAGCGGGGGCAAATCAGAATCACGTTCATTCATAACACTGTGCGCTCGACTACTACTTGATCCAGTTTCAATATCGCGTGCCCCCGCTGTTGATAGCGATGAATGACTTCCACTTTGCTGCGTTTGAGAATTCAGATCTAGTCCAGCTTCGCATGTGTCATTCAGCTGTCCTGAAATAACTCTGGACCATGGAATTTACAACAGGGAATGTAGGAAACCATATTAGTATGATAAAAAAAAAACACAGAATGTAAACTGAATGTAAGCAAGAACCTCGTTGTCCACGAGAGACAGTACTCAATGCTTCGGGCAATGCATTTGAGTTTCCATTTATCATGCTTGTAAGATTAGCATTAGCTTCACGATATCTGCGTCTTCCTAAAATATGATTAAACCAATCAATCATTTTTTAGGAATATTTGTTTAAAAATATAAATGTCCTCAAGTGTTTACTTCAGGAGTAAAATTTTAAATAAAAAGCTTACGTTCTTTTCGCTGCAGAAATAGATTCTTTTCTACCTCATTGAATTCTGGAAAGAACAAAAAAATTATTGGGTAAAAAATAGAGGAGAAAAGATGAACATTCCAAGCAATGTGGGACGTACATATTTAAAAGAAAAAACAAATACCGCATCATAAAAAAAATGAAACAAACAATTTTATTGAGTACTTAAGATTCACAAACAATCAGAAATTTTAATGTAATGTTTACTTCTTTCAATCTGTTCAGTAATGCCAGGATTATCAGCCTCAAGTTCCAGTTTAAAATGCAGTATTTCCTTGTTCAATTTTTGACTATATTTCAGCAATAATGAATGGCAAACATCCAAAATTGCTACTTTTTCGGCTGAAAGAGCTTTCGCCTGCGCATAAAGCTATAAAAAATTTTTTTAATTCTTCAGTTGAAATTGACGTTTAAACTAATTTCGACAAAAGATCTGGAGACATCCTAAAAACATGTTTGAAACCATCTCTAGAAATTTAATGGAGAAAAAAGTATTAATAATGAAACACAACATAAAAAGTGATTTAAAATGCACCTCCAAGATCTCATTATAGCGCTTTACTTTAACATCCTGGGGAAGAGCACCACCTGTAGAGAAGAACTCATCTCTTTCTTTATTGGCGCGCTCATGCAATTCTGGAAACTAAATTCCAATATAAAATTGAAAATAATATAAAATCTATGTTTCTACTTCATTTTTTGACAAAAAATATCAGAAATGAAGCATGAGCAAAAAGAAATGAAATGAAAGAACAAAAAATGAGTAAAACGAGTTAAATTCATTAAAATATGAATTTAAACGAGAGCAAGATATCTCCGATATTATCTAGGAAAATATAAAAATTTTTATCCGTAACTTACGCTGCGCTCGCAGGTCCAACATTCGAACTTCAGTGCTCCTGTCTCTCAACTCACCAGGCAACTGATCAAGTACTGTAATGTAACTTAACTCATTATTTTCGATAAAGGAAATTCATATCTGGAAGGTTAAATTGGAATTCCAAATATGCAACTTACATTCCAGGAAATCCTCAAGATACAACATCGTCCAGCTCGACTGTTGAATAATCTTCACTCAAACTTATGAGTATTCCTGGATAAACTAACAAAGGAACATCCAAAAATTTATGCTCATAAATTCATTTTAATAAAAGGAATCAACACAATATGCGCAACTCCCATAACTTTCCGATATCAAATAAAACCCTTAACTAACTTAAAGAAGCAGCATTAGGCAATTTTAATATAAAACCGTGTATGCTAAGAAAGATTAAATCCTACATTTTATCTAACAGATAAGTGCTATTATCTAATAGATAAGATTCCTACTTCATCTTTCATATTAAGCGTCAAAACAGTTATGATATTAAGAACATCTAGAGGCTACAGATACAAAATGATATCCTCATCAATAACCAAAGCGGCAGACTCTTCTGATTAAACACAGTAGTACTTATTTAGATGAAAATGAAAAAACAAATTAATAGAAGTAAAACAACTTGAAAAAAAACCAATGACACCTCCTAATGAACCTTTTATTACTTGATGAAATTCACTCTGAAGATTTGAAAAAATACAATCTACATTTTCGAATGCAACGAAATTAAACAATAACACAATTATGAATGTGGTTTCATCAAATAACTTCGAAATATTTTCCGATCTCAACTTATTTATCGTTAGGTTCAAACGTATAATTCATAATTGGATAGATACGCGGATCAGTAAATGGATACGCCCGCTTGATATCGTAAGGATATTGTTTCAGCATCTGAAAACAGAAATTTAATATTATAAAAAGCCGCTGACTATTTCTACAAATAAGCTTTCCTAAGCTTTTCTTCTTCAGTAAAGAAAGAAGTGTATCAAATTTCAGCTTTAACTATATAAAATGTTCAATTTTATGATTTAAGTGCACAACAGCCGAAACACACAATATCATTTTTCCACTTTCGACCTTTTGGCCATGTTTGAATACCAATCCAGCAAAAGATTAACGCTGGGATTAAATGACGACAGAAAATTACCGTGTTGGTCCACCTATAAAAATTGCGAATTTTAACAGCACATTATGGTGAACTAAAAAAATCTTATGGAGCGACTAAGCAATCGAACAAATAATTTTTACAAATTTTCAGTATCAATCAAAATAAAACTTAAAATGAAGTTTCCTCATCATCAATACTGGTATAAGAATCACGATCAGATGTATGCATCACTGCTCGAATATACATCTGAAATTTTCAAAAATTTACATTAAAAGAATATTACTCCTAACTCCTACATCCTTTGTGATAATCTAAAGTCTTCCACTTCCAACTCGCTTTATCAACAAAGAATCATATAATATTCTTCCCAAAACACTAGTGATAATAGTACTGTCAAGCAAAAATAGTTCCTCAATTAGGAAATTGCATATGATCAAAATGCATATGATACTAATTGATTACCCATATCAACAATAACATTAATTTCAATGTTTAAAATTGCAACATTTAGTTTTTTTATTAAAATAGAGACGATGTTAACTAAAACTCATTCTTGAATCGAAAACTATCCAAATTATCCAGATAGGCCTAAGGCTTACTCCTTCACCCCAATTTCTTCGATAAAATGGATCGCTCCAGTTTTCATGTGGATCTTTGTGATCATAAGTGACGCAACCGTAATCCGGATAATTTCCTGCATATTTATAATAATCGTCTTTTTTATGTGGCCTGCAAGAAAAACCACAAAATAAGCAAAATAATCTAAACAATAAAGTAAAATATTAGCTAAAAGAAATAGAAATATTCACTATCCATATTTCTTTTTATGATATACAATGGAGCTAACTTATAATCTTCTGGTCTCATCCCATATTTTATTGCAGCTGCTCGTCGTTCTTCTTCATTTTTTGGATAATCGTCTGGCATATGATCACGTGGATACCAACCATCGACTGTTAATGGTCCCCTTTCTAAATAATTTTAAAGTGTGTGTGACATGGAGGAGATGAGGAAGTAGTAACAAAAATGTGAGTGGCTTACTATTTGTGCGACATGATGCGTGGATTGAACGTATACAGATTGGCACGGAACGTGAGGATATCATAACATATGTGCAATCTGGAATACATGAATTTTTTGCAATATTTTAAAACGAACACTATAAAGTGTCAAATACGAAACTTTTAATTTAAACAATCAAGGTATTTCGCATACATATACCTCATCTGAAATATATTTAAATGGTATCAGGGAACATTTCGCAAACGAACTGCGGCTAAAATTACCATCTTTTCTCTAGCAGACATTGTACATTGTACTCAACAGTACTGTCAGTACCTTCTTCAGAAAATTATATGAGAATCTCTAGAAAAATGCTACTTCCACTTCGCACCACTGACAAAATCAGATCGAATCTTCACACTGACGGCCAACAATACCTCATTTCGTCCAATAACATCAATTATATCACTTCGCATCTCTTCCACCACCTGTTATACTAAAAGCAGTATCACTTTGCATTTTCTGCCGTCGTCTGTTATGAACTATTTCCCAATGTATTTCAAAGACAAAAGAGAGCATCGTAAAGAAAAATGCAGAATTGGCATTGGCTGGTTATTGGACAATGGGAGACGAATGTGGTCCTAGGCAGAAACTGATGAGCGATGGAATATTGGAGAGCACAAATGAAGGGGTTATAGGTCAGACTTTGAGGAGCAGTTTCTGTATTTGTCTACGTAATGGTGCAGTCAAAGCTATAATCGTGGCACCATGTGTTAACAAATAGAAGATCAGATGAAATTTATCCTTTAAAAGGAGAGTCTATCTGTCTTCTATTGTATTATGATGTGCAGCTACCAAATTGCAGTTTTCGAAACGATGATGATTGATTTTAAAATTATTCATTTTTACGTATTCCTTTTACTTCCTAAGAACTTGCCTTTTTCTGCATATGTACCTTTTCTATTCTCGGCACATTTGCTTCATTAACTTTTGTAAAATGTGTTTCTTGGTATCATTTAAGAAGAATTTTAGAAAGAGAGATTAATCTGAATAATTCAAAACTTCAACCATCCAATTAATTTTAGAATTCTTCCGGAAAAAACATTCCTCTCTATAAGAAAATTTTTAATTCGGATATTAGTATAATCGAACAATTTGTGAACTGAAAACATTCCCCCTATTAAAAATCTAAAAGATTTTCATGTTTTTCTGCTTTATATTGTTAACAGTTCCAAAAATTCAATATAATCAAAAAATAATCAGGTCTATTTATAATGGTTATATTATAACCAGACTCTGGTTAGCATTCGGTGGTTCTAATAATAAAGGCAGTTTGAAATTCACATTATTTTCAAAATTAAATCAATCCCATTTCCACCGATATAAATTTCTAACCAAGGTGAGTATATAAATAATTTATTCGCTGTTTTATTTATTAATCTGAAATGACATCCTGTTTCCTTTCGGATTTTTCATTTATCTTTTTTCATCATTTTTGAAAAATGAATTTTTTCCAATGCTTTCAGTTTTGCATTCTTTTTCATTTTCTTTTGATTCATCGGACGATTAAATCAATATTTCAATTTAAAATGATATAAATGAGCCTATTATTGTTTCAATGTAAATTTATCAACTTAATTGCTTTCGCTATAATATGTAAACTTTAATGATAATCATGAACAATTGAAGGAGATTCCGCTTTCTTCATAACGCTTCGAAGTTTACGGGTCAAAAATTTTTTCTTTGGCATCTGAAGTCTTAAGAAGCCTGTAAAACAAACTTTTTAGCAGAAAATCAGTTTATAGAAAATATATTTCAGATTATAATGACAAAGGTAATTATCAATTCTAAATAGCCGTAATTCCTCTGTTTCCATTGGTAGAAAAGTTGGCAAACAACAAGTAAAACAAAATATTTGTTATCAGAATTAAGTTAAAATAAGAATGTTGACAAAAAAGCTCACGTCTGATTATTCTAGAGAACAGATCGCTTAATTCAATATTTTTCTGGATTGAGCAATTTCGCGATTTTCAAAGATCATAGGCATAGTTCTATTCTTTAAAACAGCTGTTGCTCAAGTGAATTTCTCAAGTGAATCTCAAATGAAAGCTTAAATGAATTTTTTCCAAGGATCATTTACCAATCAACTACTTACCTTCCTCTCCAGTTTTTTTCTAGAAAATCTCTTTTAAAATATTTCAAACTTTTTTTTATGATAAATCTATCGCTAACTGTGAAAAAACTAACGATGAAGTTTCGTTTCTCTATTTGCAATTTAAAGTAGTTGATTCCTCCACTGTATTGTAGATCTTAGAGCATTAATGCAATATCAAAAAGCTATCAAATTAGTAGCATCCTAATAATATCACTATTTATGATGAATAAGGAATTTACTTCAATGTCGCAAAGGACAATTATTTTAATATTAGCGAGAAAAGCTTGATTTCATAAACTTCACACTTTATACAGCTGTTCAAGGATTTCATTGAAATTGCAGTATAAACATAAGTTTGAAAAAACTTAATGAATAAAGTTATGCGAAAAAGACAGTAGATGATTTTTCCAAGTTTTTAACTTTGGATCATTTTTTAATCAACCGAAACTAGCAGACTAAATAGATTTTTAGAACATACTTGCAGACTTCAATGGAAAATTAACACAGTTCCACTTTATCCTTTTCCGTTTGAATCTATTCCAATCCATTTTATACATTTAATTTCAATTCATTTAATCCAATTTATCAATTAAACTCTATTTGATTATATTCGACGTGGCATAACCTAGTTTTATTTAATTCAATTTCATATCTGTATTTCCATTTAATTCTACTCTAATGAAAACGGAAGAAGAACATTTACGAATTTTAAAGCGATGATTTCTAGTCTGGAGGACAAGAAGTTCGCTTTTTATGAATTTCGAACCTAGGCTTTGGTTCGCATAATGAAAATATAAGGTGATTGTAAGGTGACTGTAAGGTGATTCTTTGAGTTGAAATTCATTCTTTTACTAAATGTGAAAAGAACTAAGTTTTGAGCATCCAATTTTGAACTAATCTGTGCCATTCTTATTTTGATTTACAATGTTGTTAGGTTGTTATATTCAATAAATTTAATTTTAAACATTATATTCAAACTATATTCGACTTCTCTTTTATATAAAATCGAATCTCTTTTATTAGTGAATAAGAGAAAAAGAAAATAGGGTATTTCTCACTTCCCGAACGGAAATATCTATGCTGTAAGTAGCTCTTCTGCAAAGACTTTTAAACAAGTTAATTAGTCTTACTGCTAACCTATATATACTAGAAAAGGAGTACTTTTCATTGTAAAAGATTAGATAAGAAAGGAATACTTAAATTTTAGATTGAAAAGAATCTGAAAATATTTTTTGTTTAATTTAGAATGGTTATTTTCTCATCGGCCCATTACCCTCATAGAGTTAAAATGAATCGAAATATGCTTAGTTTTTACCTACAACTTATCTTTTTGTTTCGGAAAAAAGTTACAAAAATAACCTATTATAATGCTATTCCTCCTTGATACATAATACTCACTATTCATATGCATATGCAAGAAGATAAAAAGCAAGCGTAAAAGATTGTATTATGTTTCTGGTAAAAAAAAAATAATTTTGAAATTAAAAATTTTTTGAATCACTAGTGAATAACATAACGTTCAAATAAAGCATATGGAACGAAATAGCTCTCCAATTATATGTGTAACCCTGATCCCCTTCGAAATGAATATTGTTTGACTTGAAAAGCTTGAATTGTCTCGAAAAGCTCAATTTGCTGAATTAAAAGACATTTTTTTATGTGAAAAACTGATACCATTAGATTGAAGGTTTGAATTTTGCTATCTATTGTCTACTTTCTTAACTTTCTGGTAGCTTGTCATTCAATCTAGGGAAGCTTGACAATCTTCTAAGGGAATGACGGTTCTGTGAAAATTTTAAGGAAGAATTCTCTTTCAATCAATATTTTGTCTTCATGCAAGTTTTTGAAATTTAGAGAAAAATATTTAACGATAGAAGTAATGTATTTTTATTGTTCAAAAACTCTAAAGTTGAAAAAATAGATATTAATAGATATCGCAAAGACTTCAACAGAAATTCAGTGGGAAGAGTATTCAAAAATAAGATGGGCACATTTATTACGTAGGAGACAATAATCTGTTATCTTTTACAAAATCAAAGTAAGAAATATATATGTCAATGATTGATATTTAAAATAATTACTATCACACTGATAGAAAAAATGAAAAGAATTCCCCCCAAAAAAATTTTTTTTTTTAAATTTTGACGAAAATTCCATTTTATAATTAATTTATGAGTAAAAATTTAAAATGATGTTCGATGGAAAATCAGTAAAGCATTTCAGCTACTAGTTTATTTAAAATTTCTCTATTTTTACAACTGTTACTCCTCGATCTGGAGATCTATATTACTATAACAAGAGAGAGACGTATCATGATCGCCTCATTTTATATTATTTGGCATCAATAAGTAAGTTTTATTACATGAGTAAGCAAATAATAATGTTTTCTAAATAAAAGAAGCATATCAATGAGCTATTCCTTTAATTGATTAAATTTAATAGTTGTTTACATAGCCTTATTTTGAGTTTCATTGCTCAAAATAACTGTTTTACTTTCTTATTCTTGCATTTTTGTTAGACCAAAGTATGATAAGCTGTGATTGACAGTTCCTGCTTTCCACTAACTCTCCATTCCTAATTATTGTGACCCAAAGATGTATTAATTACCTGTAGACCAGAGTAATTTTTATAAGAAACAAACAAGATAATTAGATAATTATGTATTTTATTATCAATTCCAAACAATATAATTATGTATTTTATCATTAATTCCTTAATTCCATGTGTTTGATCCACCCTATTGATTGCTTCCTTTTAGAATTTCCTGTAATATAGTGAAATGAGCATCGAAATGAGAGAAGTTAAAAATCACCCATTAATCACTCGCTATCATGATATCACTCCTGATCATTTTCATCATTCATTTCTTTTCTACTACCTTGAAATTCAGTAGAAACTGAATTATCTGAAACGGTCCAAAAACAGTTTTTAATGATAACAGACATCTCTGGTTTTACAAAAATACTAACAATTTGGATGACAAAAAGTTTTCAGAAGTTCGATTAACAAATTAATTTAACTGGAAAGAGTGAAGGATTCAATCATCAAATGAATTTATGAGAAGTGATTTTCAATATTTCGTAAAAGCCATTGAAGAAATCAATTGGCTGAGATATTTACGGTATAATGACTTCAGTATCCTTAAACTGATATTCTTTTACTTAATTTTTGGGAAAGCAAAAATGATTCTATGATATTAATTGATACTATGCTTAGAAACAGTATATTAAGATAATATGTCGATGCCGTAAATCCTTATTTGCTTCTAGATAAAATAATGCATTAAAAAGATGTTCGGGTTTCCGATATCTCCATTTTATTTTTGCTAGGAATTTTAGAATGCTTAATAATTTTTACTTATTTTGCGCATTGGCACAATTTCAAATTTTAAGAAATTTCGGTTTCATAAAATTCATTCATAAATTGTTGACAACATAAAAGGGTCATTTTTAACATGGAATACGATTTAGAAAATTTTAGAAAACAATTTATGCATGTAACAATTATTGTTTTTTTTTTTGAAAATCTCGATGCTTCATGAGACACAATTTTTTCATCTTTTACTTGATAAAGTGGTCAACGACACTATTCTTCATTCAAAGTTTTGAAATCTCACTTGCCTACCGTAGGTCTGTTCTTCTGTTTGTTTCATCTGTAATATATAGACGAATCGAGAATAGTACTTCCAGCCTATAATTTCAATAACATTAATACAAATTTCTTATCGATGCTCATTTTTCAAGTTCAAAACATTTTCATCTTCCTTTTCTCCCGTGCTTTTCACATTATTCCCTTTCTTAAAAAGCTGACCTCCGTCAAGACCATATGATATCTCCATCTGATCATCTCTTTCCATCTAAACAATAAATTATCAAGTTACATGCATTGACTCTACAAATCTTTTAAAGTTACTCATGCACACATCTTTAATTCTGCTATCCTGAATTATCACATTATCTTCAAACCAATGGGAACGTTTTAACACAGTTAAATTTTATTTGATAAATTTCTCTTCATGCGTCCGATTTGGACTTAAAATCACTAATTCTTACCTGCTTTTTCAACCCACCGATCGATTAAAATTTCGGACAGATCTTTTTCTGAGAAATATAATTATGCTTTCCGTAATTTCTTTTCAATGTATAATCTACTCGAGTCTCGAAAATCAAAACTAGAGCAAAAGCGATATAAACGAGAGAAAGGTTCGTTAATTTGCAATTACTGCACTTGTGAATCATTATTAACGGAGAATACACTGTGACTTCAACTATAGTCGCCACCTTCTATAAAGGGGACACGAGATCGGATCCGCATGCGTTTTTAGTGGCGATTCCATTGTCATCCCTTCCACTGTTCCAGTCAGCATCCTCTTCAGATGATCTGCTCATTCTGATCGAGAGCAGCATCCATCTTTTCTCTCATTCTCTTCTCACAAACTGATTTTTCGGTACTTCCAGCTAGAATGAACTTTCAAACATCGCCTGTTAGCAAACATGGAAATCAGCCTATTCTCTCCGTTATCTTCCTCTCTGATGATGACATTCTTCCAGTGGCTGGATTGCATTGAAGCAATAAGGAAACTTGTCATCTATCTTTTAAACCTCAAATTCATTCACCTCATAATCAGATTAACGCATTCGTTAGGAAGGTACCGATAATATCAATGCTTACATCCTTCAAATCAACATCATATTCAAATATATTTTATTTTTAATTAAATCTGAACTTTCTATCTAAAAAACACTGCATAGAACAAGTAATGAGTACAATGATGTAAGATGCTAGTTGCAAATAGAATAATTAAGTTTTAAATTTTGTTCATCAATTGTAATGTCATCAAAAACTTTTTTTGTGATTAATAGCATTACATCCCACTTATTTGTTCACTAATTGGTTTTATGATTATCAATTCGTTTATTTCAATAGTTATTTTAACAACCCAGTGGTAACATGTAGGAATTGTATTCTCAAAAATAATAAGATCTGTGCCAATTGTCTAAAAGGACAAAACTTTCCTCTCCAAATATAAGCCGAAATGGTTAATGGATACTTTTGACTATATCGTATGTCACAAATAAAAAATGATTTATTTGCTTGCTAGATTGTTAATTATACCAATAATAAAGGATATAATTTAACAGACTATAATTAGTTTATTAACAATCATATTTCTTAAACGAGCTTTTTACGAAAAAACTAAAGCCCTGTTCAGACAAATTAGGAAAAAATTTCGGAACTCAAAACTTTCATTGCTTTCTGTCCCTTCTTAACTTTAATACTGTTATTTCAAATTAAACTTGTATTCAAGAAAACAAAAAATAATGATTTTTATCTTTTGAACTTTAGAAGGAAAGAAAACCGCAACATATTTTCATTTTTGTTATTTTTGAGAGTTCTATATAACCCAGTTTATTTCACACTAATATCTGTGGAAAAAACTCTCTTTCTATTTTTCTCGCCATATCATTCTAATCATATGATACATATTTATGATAATTGTGAATCAATAAACCAAATCTCAGCAATCAGCAAATGTCCAATTCTAGCATTTCTCTCAACTAAAAAGATAAGTCCCATCTATACCATCAGATCATTATACTTCACTTAAATTAACCCTAACAACTTTATTAGATGAAGCTGCCATCTTTGACACAAATGAAGAGCAGGCAGTTTTATAGCGATAACTTCAAGAAAATATTAAAGGTCATCAGAAATTGCTGGTCCAAGAGATGTTGCATTACAAGACAAATCGAAGTTTCACGGCCTATTGTGAAAAGGGCTCATTGAAGTTGTAATCGGTTGGGTATGCTTCGACGGGCCAGGATATTGGCACCGGTAGTTTTTTTTTGGTATTTTGTGTTAGGTAATCTGAGGTTTGACAAATCTTTCATTGCATTCATCATGAAAACATCACTTATTGCGCACCAACTCTGTTGGTCTTTCGATTTCCAAAAAATTTTGTCTGAAAGCTCTTGCCTTTAATTCCCAAGTGCTATTTAAGAATTTATTTTATTGCCAAGCTTTTTTTAATTTCGGAGAAGTGCAATCTATCTTGCTTTATCTTTTACTGTTTTGAGAAAAATTCAAGCTGAGGTATTTATAGATCTATCAAACAATCATAAAATGACATATTGATGAGAAGCAAAGCAGCTTATCTTTCTTTTGAAAGCTTATTGATCATTTTTGAAATGATATTGTCACTTCCCTTGAATACTTATGTACTAATATTATATTTGGGTTTCAGTTTGTATACCATTTGGAATGTTCTTCATTACCGCAATACGAAATTAATAAAGTGATATTGTGATGAGTTGTTGTTGGTCAAATAATCCCATTTTTATCTGTCAGTGCTAAAAATTATTTAAAATGAAAGATGTCAGTTAGGGTTGAAGCCGTCGTTTTTGTGACTTCAAGGTAATATTAAAAAGAGTGAATAGAGCTTTGTGGTTTAAATCATTATTTTCGAATCTGATTACCTGTTTGTAAAGGGGAATTATGATGTTATAGTAATTCTCATGTTTTTCAAACTTTAATACTATTATTTGTTTTGGTTTATGCGGCTTTAGGACATGTTATTTTTTGTTTTTTCATATTTAATTTGCACATCAGTACAACCACAAGACTTTTTTTAACGAAATACTTATCGTTCGGACTTATTTGTGTTAAAAAAAAATTCTTTTACTGTTTTTCAGCGGGAAAGAGGATTACGCAGTGCTAACGAAAATATTCTGGAAAGTGGTCAAATAAAAACCAAATTCATTTCAAAGGTTTGGTAATTGTTTACCGTCGCACAGAAGGTGTGTGCGTGTAGGCACAGTGAAATAGTTATGGATAGTCAAGCAGGTTCCATTGTTATGCAACAACAGCAGTCTCAAGCTCTTTCCAACGGTAATACCAACCAGGTAAGACTATAACCTCAATTTTATGAAGTTGTCAAATTTAATATACTTCGGATATATTCTTTTGTTGTATATTAGGAAATAGTTCAATAGAATTTTTTTACTCAATTTTTTCACTTTCCATTATTTGTTTAGAAACTATTTTATATGAAAAAGATATTAATTTGAGTAATGAAGATTGTAAGCAAAGAGGATTTTTCACTTAATGCATGGATTCTAAGTATATTAAATAATTATATCATATAACGCGTTTGCGACCTAAATCTTTTTTTTTTTTGAAATTCAGATTTAATTCAAGAAAATTCAGTTTTGAAAGCAGCCAGTAATTAAGAAGAAAATAGTTATGAAACGTGAACTCCCATTCCTACAGTTTTTTCTTTTTTTGCCATCACAAACTCAATAAAAATGCTTGATTTCACCCACTATTTGAATTTCTAATCTTTCACAATTTGGGGTCCTAAAAATGCGTATTTTTCAGTGTTATGCTTCATCATCTATGTTGCCTTCAAATTCTCCTATGCTAGAAAATGATGGTGAAGTGAAAGCTACAAATTTGATTATCAATTATTTGCCACAGAATATGACTCAAGAAGAAGTGCATGCATTGTTTTCGACCCTCGGTGAAATTGATTCCTGCAAACTCGTACGCGACAAAGTCACTGGTTAGTTAAATCTTCTGTCCTAATATATTTTCAACTACGGTTAGTTTCTGTTTTCATGAAGAGTTTTAGAAGATTATAAATGATGCTGGCATCTATGGCGCTTTGTTTCCGGTATAGGTTTCCCAAAGTAAAAGAGCTTCTTTAACAAAGAGGAAATCAATTTATATTTTAATTTTGAAACCCGAATTTTTTTGTTTCTCGTTGCGCTTCATCGATTTCTTTAAATTAAGTAAAATTATTTTTTTTCTACTTAGATAGTTTTAGATGTATTGAGTTTGTTTTCTTTCATTTCGAGGCATACTAAAATGTTTTCAAATTAAATTTAATCTGTAGAATATCTTAAATCAAGACATTTTGCATTATGGGTAAAATCTTCCTGGAATATTTTATGGTAACATTCACTAGCAAAATTGAACTTAAATCACTTAAAGATATGTATAGTTGATTAGTAATCATTAATCCTTTGTGCAGACGGATTTTTTGGATTTGCTATCATCCACAATAAATAGGTTTTTATCGGTTTGCAGAAATTGTCTAAATTTTTTACTACTTGTTACTATGAGCATAGTAAATGTGATCAAGAAAAAATACTTATGCCTTCAGGAATTAAAAATAAGAAAAATGAGCATTAGTGAAAAAAGAGGATATATGAAATTTATCTGTCCCATCCCTCATTTCAAGGTCATAAATTTAATTCAAAATTGTATCCAGTCAAAATTTTTCTTACATAGCGTATTGTTTCTCTAACATAGTATTAGATAATAGAAGCAAAATAGCAAACTCTTCATTATTATTTGTTGAATTCATTTTGTCGCAAGTACATACTTTTCTCACGATTAATATACTTTATGTGGAGTGAACTTTTAAATCTTTGTTGCTTGTAATTCACAAGCTTTATAGAAAATCTTATTAATTTTAAATATCATAGGAAGTTCATAAATTAAAAGTTTCTGGAATAAAATGCGAATAATACAGTTTAGGAATTACTAGCTTAAGCTAAGAAAAAGCCACGCAATTTCTAAATTGAGAATGAGGTGTTAGTTCACTGCTTACCTTCTAGTTTGGGCACTTGTTCTATTTCAAAACAAATCTTCATTATTGACTCACTTCGATGAAAATTCGTCATTAACGATGATAACTAATAAACTAATAAAGTTTCATATTTCCCTTCTTCTGCAAGCTTTCTTCTAATAAGCTTTTAACTGGAATTATTTCATAGAAATAACGTGCTGTTTTAGTTATTTCTTTTTTTATTGCTAATATTTTTTTATGCATCTCTACTTTATATGTTCTTATTTCTTTATGGAATTTTTATTAACTTTGGTTTGAAATTTAATCTGCTCAGAAATCATGTTTTCGCTGTACGTTCACTGCTTTTGTTGTTATTATCGTTTCAGTCTTCATTTTTTAGGTCAGAGTCTTGGTTACGGTTTTGTTAATTATCTCCGTCAAGAAGATGCCTACAAGGCTGTCACTTCATTAAATGGTCTCAGGTTACAAAACAAAACCATAAAGGTTCGCTTTTCAATCGTTCTTTTATATGTGTTTCCTGATTTGCTTCATATGTTTCTTCGGGATTTTCCAAGTTTTAGTTAAAAATTTCATTTTTTTTTGTAACGTCTGTTTGTTGTTGGATTGCGAAATATTTTCACTTCTGCATGTAACTCCCTCATTTCTGGAGCCTTCTAAAATTTTGAATCTCCTGTTATTGAAGTTAGTAAAACCGATCTAAGCGAAATGTAAAATAAATTAAATTGCTTCATTAGCAAATCTCTTGCACTTATATTAATCTATTTATAATTTTCTTCAACGATTCTAAAACATAGCTATCTCACGCTTCTTTTTGGATCCACTTAAAATATGGTAAGAAATTTGAAGAAGGGAAAAAGATAATATTTTCAATATCTTTTAATCTTATCATCTTACAATCTTTCAAATAATCTTGATGGCATTTGATTTGATGCGATAAAGAAGACGGCGATAATGATAACGAAAGAAATCAACATATTTTTACATTAATGTTTAAGGTATCATTTGCACGGCCAAGCAGCGAATCTATCAAAGGAGCCAATTTATATGTGAGTGGCCTGGCTAAAACAATGAGTCAGCTTGATTTAGAGGCACTTTTTAAGCCTTTTGGACAAATCATTACATCACGGATCCTTTCCGATAATGTTACTGGTATGACATAAATTATCTGGTTTAATTGACATCTTGTTGGCATGTTTTCTGTGATTAGATAAGTTTGGAAATGCCGTCAGTTATACAAGTGAACAATGTTGTCATTGGTATTAGCTAAATTATTCTAAGTATCAAAGAAAAAAGTTTTTGCATGCGATATAGTTTTTAAAGATCGGTAGGATGATTGTCTTCAAGCTGCAATTACCTTTGTATTTTCATACTCAAAAATAATAGGCAATACTTACTTTACAGAATTTTGATTCTGTACTACAATTAAAATTCTTCAATGACAATTGCAGACAAAACTTCATTTGAACTTAAAAGTTTTTTAGTATCAGCATTTCGTAATATTTTTCTCCTTCACATATAATTGAAGGGATATCAAAAGGTGTTGGTTTTGTGCGTTTTGATCGGAAAAGCGAAGCTGAAGATGCTATCGAAAAATTAAATGGAAAAATTCCAGCTGGTTGCACGGAACCCATAACTGTTAAATTTGCTAATAGTCCTGCAGCAAATGCGCAGAAGGCACAACTCCAGGTTGTATATCGCAATATTTTAAAATATTTTAGAAACCTATTTAGCTTGTAGAATTTTTGAAAGTTTCCCCATGAAAAATCGGATATGAAAAAATAATCCTAGGAAGTGACAAAAAAATGTAATATGGTATTTTTACGAATTTAGAAGTTCGAATTTATTTCCTGCTTCAGTTATATGAGAGCATTGGGTGGAATTTTTTTCGCTGTGTTGTTTCATGACAAAATTTTTCTTGTTACCAACGTGCGCGATTGTTAGTTATGTACATTAATGTAATTGGTAATAATATCTTTCATTCATTCAGATCTTCTGCTTTTTGCACATATCACTAGAAATGAGGTTCCGAAATATTTTTTCCTCTCTTCTTTTTTGTCAAGCAAAAAAAGTAATTTATTTACTTTCAGATAGCCCAAGCAGCATCAGCGTTAATGCCTCTTGCTCTTTTGAGTTCAATTTCTGCAACATCTGGACGTCGAATTGGTGCGGGTCCAATACATCACACACCACAAGCCGGACGTTTCCGTTATACGCCATTAGCTGGAGCTCCTGGTACAACAACTGCAACTACAGCTACTACATCGAGTCCTGAGCTGATCACCACACAACTATTGCAAATGGCTGCTGCTACTGGTACAAATTAAATCCAAATTTATAAACCCTGTTTTTATTCGAATGTAAAATATATCTAGAATGAGGAAATGGATCTTTCGTGTGTATATGATTGAAAAAAGAATTTCATTCCAGGAAAGCATTTATTAGTGAAGGGTGATTCAATTGCAGGCACTAGTACCTCACCAGTTCAGCTTGCCGCACTTGCAAATTCGACACCTTGTGGGAGTGTTGTTAGTACTGGATGGTGTATTTTTGTGTACAATCTTCCACCTGAGACCGAAGATGCTGTCTTATGGCAACTTTTCGGACCATTCGGCGCTGTTTTAAGTGTTAAGGCAGGCATTGTCATTATAGATTGCGCAGAGTATTGTCATATTTAACTCGAGGAAAGTAGAAATCAAAGTAATAATTTGAGAGTAATGAATTCTGTGATATATAATAGTATAATTTATGATAACAGTGGCAAACCTTCATATAATAAGAAAGCTTGGCGTCTTTATCCTTGATTTTAAGTTGTAACTTACATCTAAGTTATGTCAGAATTGATTTCAGATTATAAAGGACTTCTCGACTGGAAAATGTAAAGGGTATGGCTTTGTAACGATGGGACAATATGAAGATGCCGTTACAGCAATTACTTCACTGAACGGAACACAGTTGGGTAATCGCACTCTTCAGGTATTGAATTTTAGAATTCAAAATTAAGTTTCATCTCTTCAATTATTTAGTTTGCGACAATAATTTCTCTTGAGAGATTTGGTAAAATGGCTCAGTTTTATAAGCTTTTCAACAAAATTCAATAAATTAAAGTGATGTCAGTGAAAATTTAAGGTGTCTTTCAAGTCTCAAATGGTATCGTCAGCAACTCGTAAACACTAATTTCCGTGCTTTGGTACATCCATCATTACAGTCTTGCCAACAGTATTGTTTGAAAAATTGTTCATGCCAAAGATCCAGTCTTCTTTTTTTTCATATGCGACATTTTTCCCACGTAAAAGCCAGTTAACGTTTAGCAGTATCAATTTCACAACTGAATATGAATTTTTTTGATTTTGACATTCAATATAGAAAACACACTTTTCGTAATTTTCTTTAGGGATTTGTTATTTATTGCAAGTCAATTTGATTCATCCTTGTCTTCTCTTTTACACATTATGTCAACTAGAGTTCAAAAGAGTATTCTATTTTTGAAAATTAATACGTTTAGATCGAGAGACTTAAAAAATCAATAAAATTTTGATTAATTAAGTATTTATTGGGAATGAATAATATTTCTTTGATTGTCATTAAGTTCCTTGATTTGAAAGCTGTATCGTGGTGTGGCTAAACATTATTATGTATTGTAGGCATGAGCGTTTGATGTGTTAATTATGCAAAGGCTCTATTTGGGAAATACCGATCAAGTATTTTTTTCAATCTGATTGTTGATGGTATTATAATAAAAGTCCTACCATTAATTGACCTCTCTCAACGATATTAATTAGAATAATTGCTTTTGTCGGCAGCGGTCCGCTACTGCCATCTACTACCATCAAAAGAATTTGTATGTAATTAGGGAAGAAACATCGAAGCAGTAGAAAAACGCTTAGATATAGATCTTGAGATTTGTTAGCTGCAAAAAAATATTCAGTTTTACTAAAAATAAGCTTATTGATAATCATTGGAAGAAAACAGTTCCTCTCCATTTCTATACACCGCTATACAAATTAAGCAATCGGTGTTCTTCCTTTGTTTCTATTATTTTTTGAACTGTTTATAGAGTCAAGCTTGTATACATTTAGATTATTTCTAACTTTTATCATCACGTCAATATATGAACGGGTGGCAGTTAGTCAGTTGTAACATGAAATGTGAAGTCTCATTGTTTCATCATCTCATTCACATTGTGATAACTTTTTCCCAATGAAAAAAGCATCGCTGTTGTTTGTAATCATTGATGATTTGAATTGACTGATTCGTATGCATAAATGAAAATGCCATTCTACTATTTTTCATCGCTTATTTCAGATTGTTTCCAAAAAGAGAAGCAAGGTACAGTTAGTGTTAGCAAAGAATTCTTCTTCCTGTTCATTTCATAAATTTTTCTGCCCTTCGTGAAGTCTCCTATATCTTTCTTTTTTAGTAACTTGTGCTTTTAAAAGTTCGTTTTTTTTTTTCGGCTTCCTGTGAATTATTTTCCAATTCACAGTTCTTTTTTAGATTTCCTTTCCCTTTTTGTAATTTATTTCTTCTCATGTGAAGGGCTTCTTTTCCTTTCTCCATCACTGTTTTTTTATTTTATTTAATATTTTTTATTTTGGAGTTTTATGTTGACCTTTGATGCATTTTTTATAAGAGTAGATTAAGTTAGTGATTTCTATTTAGGATTTTTTTAGAAAGAGTCGTCAAAAAATCTCAGCTTATTGAAGTACTATGGGTTTTCAGATATTTTTTCCTATTTATAAATGCATCTGAGAGTTGCATTTAATTGGTAAATACCGTCGTTTCGTTTTTTATTCAGTTTTTCTACCCACGTCCTTGGAAAATGATTTTTTTGGTTTGAACTGCAATGTATTTGTTGTTTTAAATTCTTAAAGAAGCTCATCTGTCTTTTATCTTTTTTTTGGAATATTGAATGCAAATGTCACTTCGATTTCAGAATTGTGGTTTTTCTACTTTTCTGGATTAGGATTTCTCAAAGAAACTTGATAAAATTTGCTGTAGAAGTTATGGAGGAGCTTTTTTGATCTTATACTATCTTACATATTATTTAAGTTTTTACTGTCTTTGTTCTGTCTAATAAGCGATTAATTCGCTTCGTACTTGGCCTTTTTTTCGTTTGTTTATGAAATAGTTTGTGTTAATCGTCAACGTATAGATTTATTAGCCCGCCTAACACTATCAGTATTATCTCTTTCTTTATTATTATTATTATCACTATTATTTTAATATTTCTTAAGCCTTCTAATCGTAGCATATTATTTATGTTTATTTGCTTTAAAGTAAATTTTTATTTTGTTTCGGTTGGTTTTTCACTTTCTCTTTTATTGTATCACACATGATGTTGATATTTTTTGTTTTCTTTTTTACGGGAAGTTTAATCATCAGTAAAAGGTAAGTATAATAATAATATATAAAATGTATCATATATCCTGAAAATAATGGCTGAAAAAATTAAAGATCAAGTGCCGTTTGCATGCTCTGAATATTTGGTGTGTCTAGTAGGTTTTTGAAGTTGCAGAAATAGCATCTATGTGCAGTTCATTGAACTAAAACAAAAATTTGAACACATTATTATATTTTATTTTATAGTTATAGTAAACTGAAAATACGGTGAGAATAGTTTTACAACGTAATAAGAAGCATTCGTTGAACTATTTGAAGAAGAGTATGCAAACTGTTTGAAGAAGTGAGAAAGTTGCGTTAATTTTATTCTCTTTTTCATTTGCTTATTTTTGAACAATTTAAATAGTATTAGAAACGAAACTTTGGTTTGATTTTAGTTTTTTTTTTTGCTTAGAATTATCAAACTTATTCCATAAAGCTGGGTAAACGAATTCAATCAAATTCAAATATATATATGAGAATAAGGAGTCGTGAAATGCTATTCTGTTTCCATTCTTTACTTTTCGTAGTACTGCTTACTTCATATAATCAGATTTTCATAAAGTTAAAATGCTTTTTTTTTGGCTTTTTAAAATGCTTAAAATTATTTAAATCAATTTTGTATCTTAAGATTGTTCTGGAGATGCATTTCCGTAACGAACTACTTTAAATTGCTGTAGATGCAGCAGAAGGCACCAGATAGGCGAGGAAGAAATAGAAGAGTCTTACAAGAGTTAAAAATGGACAAATGTATGATGGAAAAGTATTACTTTCGTTTATTGGTAATATCATTCTTGAGTTCCCACCCGCAATTTTTCATTTATTTTCATAGTTAATATTAAATGCACGGAATTAAAAAACAAACTGGATTAACAGACGGAGGAAGTTTATCAAATAAATGGCATAAGTACAATATTGATTGCGCAGAAATATCGAAAAAAAGCCACCAATGGCTACAAGTTTTATGTCATCAGTAATTCCACATTTACGTTGTGGATTTATACTATCAGAAACTTTAATATTTTTATTTTCCAACTAATTTCCTGAATTAGTACATTTGTTTGAATTCTATGTCACCATCCAATTAAGTCAGTAAGTCGTCTATGCTTTATTTATTTACGGTTCTTTATTATTTCGACAGAAAAGAGCGAACGAGCATTCCACCTCTTATTAATTTTTATGTTGAATTTTTTGAAAAATTTTCATTTCGCATCAACTTCAAAAGTTTCGATTTCCTCGATTTGTGCTTTTTTGTATATTAGTTATATGATAGAATCATCGATTGGACTTTCGCTGGCATCCAAACATTCAGTATAATTTAACGGTCTCTATTTTAAATTATGCAAAATGGAAGTACTGTTTTTCTACCACTTTATAATGTATTAAGAAAAATTACTCTCTAATGAGACCTTGTAGAAAAAGACGAAGTTACTCTTGAAAAAAAAGAAAATCATCCGAATGAATGACCTCAACAAACCTTCCAAGATCTGATGGTTTGCAGTTTCAGCATACAAATGCATATATTCTGAAATATAATACTATCGCTAAATGATTTCTCTTCCATGGAATGCCATGTTTTCATTCATTCTCATGCTATTCCTTTTGGTGAACAGTAATACAAGCGCCAATAATGTATTACGAAATCCGGTTAAGTCTCTGTATAACTGATGTAAAATTTTCTGCAAGCGAAACATTGCAATTAGCTTGAAATTTTTTAGTTTTAATGTGAAGTTTTTACAATATGTCCTTTATTAATACCATTGATAATAGTGTTCCTCCTGGACAAGAAAATTAATTAGTACTTTTCGCTTCATTTTTCATATTATTAAGCAAATATGAAAGGGAACAATTTTAAAGACTTATGATTCCTCAATTCTGGTAAAGACGTGGCAAATTTTCATTTCGTACGGGGAAATACTGTTGTATTTGCCGAAAAAGGCAAAGCACAGTAGTGGAAGAGAATGACGCATACACCAAGAATTTCCCATCAAATAAATTGAATGGTAGGCAAGCAATTTTCTAGAATTCTGTTCCAAGCATGCTCTTCAGAATTTTATAGCAACTACTTTGTTCTCTAAAAAAAGGATTTAGGTCGAAGATATCCAAAAAATAAGAAGGGAAATGGATGATGGTTACTAGCTCTTCAAGTATGACTATTTAATTCATTGTTGAAGAAATATCAAAAAATAATGATTGAACATTTAAAGCGTACATTTTGTGTTATAGCTTACTGTGATGAGTTGTTCAAGCTTGATTGCTTTTAAATTTCGCAAAATGAATGAAATATACATATATGTGCAATCTCCACTGTACTTTAGCATATATTATAATTATTATAGGTAGCATGTCCGAAGGTTTGATTAATTATTCGATTAATTATATTCTTTTTGAAGCGTTAATGAACCAAACCAAACTGCTTTCGGTAGATTTTTGAGTTTGGAAACCTTTTTTTTAAGTTTTTGATAAGAGGATACTGATATTCTGGCAGTCAGTTTTAGTATTATATTAAAAGTAATACTCCTCAAATTTTTTATTTCGATATATTTTAAAAATATTCTATATTTTAAACTATATTTTAAAGCTATATTTTAAACTAATTAAAATGCTTCAAAAGAGAAATCCAGGAAATATGAAGCATTAGATAATTTTCCCAATTTAAATGATTGTGAGCTTTGTACAGAAATTTTGACTTTGCCAGTTATTTGTAATATTTGCTTAAAATTCGAGAATCAAAAAATCATATCCTGCGTTATAGTTTTATGGGTGTAGAATTTCTTTCCTTTATTATTTCTTCTACGAAAGGTTTCAGAGAAAATTCTCTATCAGTTCGAAAACTTTATAAAAATCAGAATAACAGATTATCTATTTTAACTGAAAAAAGAAACGAGAAAGACACGAGGCATTAACATCATTGTATTTTCACTAACCAAAATTTTTATTAATTGAAAATAGTTTTTATTGAGACGTTCTCATCCGCATGCATTCTATTTATCAGTTTATATGACAAAATCAACATTTTAAGCAAATAAAGTCAATGAAATTCAATACTGAGAGGGATTTACCTAATATTTATTACTAATAATAATTAATGCCATAGCTGATAACATTTGTTTACAGAATCCGCTTATCTGCCCTTCCTGTTATTGAAACGTGTTTATTAACCGCAGTGATTTCAAACTATTCTGATTATTTTTTCTCGATAATTTTGCTAGTATGATCGATAAAATATTATTCATTAACAGATTTTAAAATGAATTATCGCAGAGGGAAGTGAAGTAGGAAATAAAATATGAATGAATAATTTGAAATCGATATTTTATTTGCAGAAAAGTAGTAGAAAAAAGCGACGTAAAACGGATCAGATATTCACCATTGTTTCATCTGCATGTAGCATAACAAATTAAACATTTGTATTGAAGTATCGAAGTTTGATTCGCTGCTTTGATTTATTATTCCATTACATTTCCACAGCTAGAAAATTTCACGATGTGCTCACACTGTGCATAATTTCCTTATTTTTTTATTTTATCATATTTTGCTAATCGTTCTAAAAATTATTCTTCAATCAATTTTCAACAGAACATAACCGTGTAATGTGAAATGCATATTAACAAGCCTGTTCTTGCTTTTACAAATGGCCAAATAATTCCATTCGTTAAATTGTTTTCCCTTTTCAATTTGCCTCTTAATAGACTTTGATTGCTCAAATTATTTAGAGCAATTTATTTTCAAAAAACATTTTAAATTACGGGGTTATGTTCTGTTGAAAATTGATTGAATAATTATCTCTCAGTGTTACTCTAAAATATTCGACCAGATTTCTAAAAAATTTCAGCTATAACTAATACTATTTATTTCTTTTTTATTACCGCAATTATATGTGCCACCTAGTACAGATAAATCTTAAATTAACAGAAGTTCAGATTTAAGCTATTAGAAAGATTAAAAAAAAGCATCGGTATAAAAAAAAATCTCAAAGATTCAATTTTTAATAATATTGCTAAAGTTTTTATAACTTTGAACCAAATACATTCTGACGATAATAATATAACATAACCATCATTTTTTTCACCACCTGCAGATGAAAATATCGCAAATTCACGAAATCAAGACTATAAGAAGCTAAATAATTCGAGAATAGCGATAAAACTCAAATATTTATCCTTATTAATTTCTGCAACATAATTGTATCTTCCCTCTTTCATCTGTCAATGTAGGTCATTTTTAGACTTGAAAAATTTGAATGATTTACTCACAACAAGTGATTTTTAGTTACACTCATTGCCGGTCATTTGCTCATTCACTGTCGAAGCAAAAGCAACACTGACGCGTTTATGAATAAGGAACTTGTCTGCTGACAAGATGATATTTCATTTTTGTGCTTCTGTTTGACTGCAAACAAATGCATTTATGAAATTCAACGCATTCAGGAAAAAATAGAAATTTTGATTACTTTTCAAATACTAATTGTTAATATAATAGATTTCAATCTATTCTTTTAAGTTATAAAATGTCTGGAGAACTTTAGAAGCTAACATTTCTTTTGAGAAACTAAAATGGTCTTCCGATTTTCAGGATCAGCAGCTCGTCAGTTATGCCATAAAGAGAATTATGTGCAGAAGCGGTAAATTAGTGCTCTTAATATTTTTATCGATTTATTTGGACTTACTTATCATTAACTTGTGCATAAACTCATCTTTCCATTTCTTAATCTTAATTTCTAGTTTTCGTTGATTTTAAAAATTCATTAAATTCATGCCAAATTTAAAGCTGTATCAATACAAAATTCGAATACCAATTTGAATGACAAAAGAAAGGTTCAAAAGCATGAAAATTTATGATATATTCTTCAAAATAACTGATAAGGAATCGACCAAATTAATAATATTAAACAACATTAAGACTGTATGTTCTTATCGATAAAATTAAATTTTTGATGAAATTTTGCGGAAATGTAGTATTAGCTTATATCAAAAATATAGATGTCTATTGAGAATTATTCATTCTTTTAAATATTAACTATTTGTATCGAAATATTTGCTTGCAGGCCTAGGAACAAATATTCCAGGTTTGACTTTGTTTTTAATATTAAAGTATGGAATCAAGAAATATTTTTCCTCTTTTCCAAATAAATTGAAAGCAATTCCAACAATTAAATAAATGTAATATGTAATGAAGTTTTTTAATTTGACAAATTGAAATTTTAATTTAATTATTTAATTTGACGACAAACTGTAATCTAAATATTAATTTTTGCAATAGTTTTTAATCTCGATATTTGTTTCAACTTCACAAATTGAAGCTTTTCAATTCATGAAATACTAAGGTCTGATAAATTGATTTCACATTTCTGTTAATTCACAGCTCCCTGAATCTTTGTTGTGCAAACTTGATTTTCAACTTTTGTTGAATCGAATACTTTCCTAAATTTATTGAAAATATTTCATTACATATATGTGTATATTTGTTGATTACACTTTCTTCAGCCGATTCAGGATTAACTTCTTTTCTAATTGAACAGAAGGCTTAAATTCTATCCTTTAAAAGTAACGAATTTGAACCATTTAGGTCTTAACTGTAGAAGTGTCTTTTCATCTTTATATTCAATCGCGTTCTATCTGATGTATCATTCTTTTGAACTACTTGATCATTTACAGAGTACCTTACGAAATAATCCTTTAATTCAATCTCTCAAATATAATTGGATACTTCTAAATTAGATATCTTGTAAATGATTTTCGATTTTGTTGGATTAGTAAAAACGTTCAGTAATGAGAGATCACTTTATATCTTTTTCTCTCTGATTTAAATGGAAAAAAATTGATATTTTTACGAATGTGAACTGAATTTATTCTATTCTTTTTTATCATCGTTATTTTTATAAAATTGATTTTTCAATACAACAAAATTCCAGAAGATAATTTTATTTTAGCACAAAATATGAGTGTTTGGACTGCTAACCGCATGATGTTAAATAAGAGCTAACAAGTTTATGCTTGGACACAAAATGATTATATGAAAGGAACTGATCAATGGGAAGATGATTATTTGCAAATAATCGATGGTATCCGCAGCTCATTCATTAATTTTTTCAAGGAATTTTATGTTTCATATCCTTTTACAATTCATTTCTTTTCAAGGTAGTTGCGTCTGAAATTGATTCACAATCGATGTGCCATGACTTGATTCTCGTCAATTGTTCCAGTTATAATTATTTTATTTGCAGTAGACCTGCACGTGAAGGTAAATTCTATTTTTCTCCTTCTCACTCACTCGTCATTAGTTGTTATTTAAAATTTTATTTATTAGCCATTGAAATTTATTCGAGACAATTCCACTAATTTAATAATTGAGGCATAAAAAGCTCAAAAAACTATAATTTCAGAAATGAATGAGTTAGATAATATGCAATGTTTGTACTATAATGGTTATCGCCGAAGATTTTGCTATCAGCTAATCAGTAATTTAGGTATTCACTCTTCTGTGTTACTCATTGCGTATAATTTTCAAATTTAATCGAAGTAATTACGCAACCAAATATCTAAGTGAATCCATTGAAAAATTTTATCAAATTTTACTCATTTTATGTTCTAAAGACATTCAGTTGACATACATTATTCAGCGCTAGTAAATTTTCTCTTCAAATATTTTAATCAATTTTTTTACAGCATTTGAATCACAAAGTGTTGCCTATATCGATAATGAATTCGAATTTTCATGTTCAAATGGAAGTTTAATACAAGTCGATTTTGCTGCATATGGAAACAATGGAGTCAGTTGACAAAAAATTTTTTGAATTCATTTCTTTCGCTGTATAGTAAAGTAAGGGGAAATTGAGAATTTCGAAAGTAGTCCGAAAAGTTAATAATCGATAGCGTTGATGCCTCATATTTGCATTGTTCGTTCGCACAATGAATACCTAGGAATTGGCAGTTGTCAATGGAAATAATAATCATTTTATTTCTCGTTCCATTGAATTATTTTTTAAGAGTTTTTCCTTTTTGTTTTAATTATTTCGCCAAAGTTTAGGTATGTTAAAAACAAACAAAAAGGAAGAAGTGACCATATCATAGCAAAATATATCGGAAAAGACCCAGTTACCGACATAATATCAGTATAAAATGTCTTTGTAAAGAGAAAGAAGAATGATTCATTAAGAGAAATTTACGCTGTTTGAGACATTTGTGTTTGTTCTTGAAAGAAAGATAATTAAAGAAATGAAATAAAAAAGAGATCAGAAGAAAGAAAAAGGATGTATAATGTTTAGAGAGTTGTACAGAATATTCTAAATTTTGAATTACTTTTTCATTATTTGCCACATATAATATATGTATGTTTGAAGACTATTTAACTCATCTCTTAATTTATTTTTTTCTCTGTTATTTCAGGAATATAGCGATAACATGCTTACATTTTGCTCCAGCTAAAGTAAATAACGTATTGGGAAGAATGTACACTTCCGTCCAGTTTACAAACAGTAATTAGCATGTCAGTTGCTTTTAGTTCCAGTTCCATCATTGCTTGAAATTCAAAGCCAGTCATTAATTATGAGAATATCCCTCCAGGTGCCAAGGTGTCACCCACTGTTAAATCAAAAATCTCCAGTCATTATTTCCAAAAAAAAAGCAGAAAAACCGCTTTCATTCCACAAAGCGGAAAAAAGTGTCGTAAAGAAGTAATGATATAGTTCGATCAACTTTTAACGATAGAAATTTCTTAACGAATTTCTGCTAAACTCTGTAATAAAACTTCTCAAAAAATTCAAGGATTTTCTGTTTTTATTTTAAAAGTAATGAATCCAAGTGATTTCATAAGAGTTTCAGGTTTTCACTGTATAATGCACGTGTGCTAAAATCTTTAAAATGTTGTCTAGGCCAAAGTAACGTCTTCGCTCAATTATTTATTCCTTCAAATTCAATTATATTTTAGGATGTGGACAGCTGGCTTTTTCAGTTGGGCAATTTACACAAAATGAAATCGCTCTGACTGTACGAAAGCAAGTTCATAATATTAAAAGTTCTTGTTATTGGATGATTGAACTTGGAAGTATATTTCCAAATATCTATTCTTCATTCAGCAAATCTGTTAAGTATATTGAATTTATGAATTTTCCCTTCTTCGTACGTTATCCGAAAATGTCTGCAATTTCATATGTCTGCAATAAATACACATATTTATTTCTTTTAGGTCAGAATACAGAAGTTGTGTAAATGCTACGTAAACTATAGAAGCGCTTATTGGAGTCAGAGAAGTTGCAATAGTAGTCAGCAATGGGTTTGTCAATTTGCGTCCGAAGTCCACTCCAGTGGAACACAGATTAACGGATTACCGAGTATTGGAAAGTTTGTTATGATCCTCTTTGGAAAAATCTTTTTTAAGGGAGAGCTTTTGTGGCATAAGTTAAATCGTATTTAAGGTTCAGTTTGAAGAGTTCCATTCCTTCCTACTTTATAATAGAGTTATTATTAAGAGTTGGAATGATCATTTAGATGCTCTTCTTTTGCATTTGATTCGGGAGAATAATTTAGGACTTTATGTAGAGATGGTGATTCAGAAGAATGTTGGCAGCCAAATCACTTTGTTTCAGAGCGACGAGTAGTGTTGAAACTCACTTCTTTCAACGATGTTTTTTTTCTTTAAAGTTGACAGTGATAATTTGCTAAATGAAACTATGGTAAAAAAGAATAGAAGATCATTTGATAAATGAAATTGATGATAAAATTAAGATGAAGTAGGGCGGAAAGTTTTGGTTGATATTAATCTTTATAGCATTCTTTAAAAAGTTATATCGAGAAAATGACAAAGCATGACTAATTATCTGACTGGAAATATTTGAAAAACTATTTCTACGGCATAGATTTTAAGAAAATTTAAGATTTTTAAGAAGATTTTAAGAATAAAAATACTTGATTATCTAAATAATTTTATATTACAAAGCTGTTTCGGCTTTCCGGTAAGGTTTGAGTGCAAATACCCGACTATCGCTTGTATAAGGACTGAAACTTCAGTAAGAGGTGTTCTTATTTGAATTACTTTCAGTATTAGTTATGACGTTATCACAATCGACGAGAAAACAAATTAAAAAGCATTAATTACAGTACTATTTACTTCCAAAATGTACGACAGTTTCCCAATAAAATCTATATCTTCCGAATGAAGAAGGAAAGAACTTTTTCTGACATCGAATTCTTCAAATATTTAAGAAGAAATAAACTTGAGAGTTAATTGCTAATAAAAGCAATGAGTGATACTTATGTGGCGGAGAGATTCTACAATTGAAACGTTTTGATAGTTTTCGATCCACACCGTGAAAACCAGTTCTCTTGTAGCGAGCTATCTTCCATTTTTTTTCTAATAGATCATTTCGTTTTCCTACTTATTGATATTCAATTTTATATTCACTTAAGTTAACTTTCCAAAATCTGCCCTTACGGAACTATGCATTTTACCTTGACAATTTGCATGGAGTGATAAGGAATGTCATGAGTGAATGAATATTCGGAAATTTTTGGACATGAAAGAGAATTCCTTCGTAAATAATAATATATGAATGATTAATTCACGGATAATTGGCTTAGAGCAAGCACTACTAAAGTATTAGTGTAGGAATATTACTTGGAATACTATATTAGCGTGTTACTGTGGGTTGCTATGAATTTATGCACAATAAATTAAAATAAAATAATAAATGCTTGTCCATTTTTGGTATACAATTTCGTTGCAAATCAATGAAAGATGAAGTAAATTATTATGCTTTCAGTGCAGCAAACAATTTCGCTAGTGACAAACAAATTTCCGCAAGAAGCGTTCATTCTGAGAAGATTACGAGTGGAACGGAATTACTATTCCACGTAAGTTGGCTTGTAGTGAAACGGAAATACGATGTCATCTCTGCACAAATGTATCCGAACAATATAATGTTTAAGAAGATGCACTGCACGACCACTTTGTGATCAGTATATTATAATTTCGCGCTTTCTTTTCACTATATTGAGGAGACTGAAGCCATTCAGACTATCATTTGATTTAAGTGTAAATATTTTGAATTCATTCTGTTATATTAAATTGTTCCAAAGAAGAGAAATAATTATATTTAAAATACGTTTTAGAGGTATTGACTTCAGCTCTTCTGCAAATTCGCAAAACTTGAAATTTTCTTCCGGATAGATTTGAATGCTTTTATGAATAATAACAATGTGTTAAAAAATGAAATTCCCCTGCTTTTTGTCTACTTTTCTCAATTGCGTCATGCTCATATCCAGATCTCGTCTCTGTTGTTGAGAGTCGTTAACCTGTATTCAAATATGAATGCTTTAAGGCAGCATGCTACATATTTCTTTTTTACTCTCGGATATTTGATATCATTATAAAAATGACAAATTTTCAAGGTTTTTTTCAAACAATTTTTCAAAACTGATCAGCAGTTACTTTTTATTTCCACTGCACTACAAACCAACACAGCACAACGAATTTTCGTTGATCACATACGTATAAATTCGTTTTATTTGCATGTTCTAAAGGACATATTTGAGAAATACAAGCCTTATTTCGGTCTTTTAATTCTAGCTTTCTTCCAAATAGCTAAGCAATTTATCAAATTAAAGAAAAATTACTTGCAGTTATTGTTAAGAAGTAAATGAATCATTTATGCATTAATTGTTGATCGAATATTCCAGCCTGTCGGTTATGTACGCTTCATGTTTTTAGAAAATTGCATGTTATAAGTTTTTTACATATACTCCTTTGATCTTGTCCTCTTCCTCTAAATATTGACCTCATTTTATAATACTGATGAATCTAGCATAGTAATGACTGCGCTTCCATATGGGTATTTTCATAATCACTGTGCTTACTCATCTATTTTAAGTAGAATTTTAACATCTCTTCTTTGGAGATGTTAATATCATTTGTTGCTCTCAAATATTTGAAATTTATCTCGTTTTATTATCAATAAGTCATAACACGATTTTGATAAATTTCAATAACTGAATTAATGAAATTTTTGAGAAGCCACGCGGATGCCCTCTGTTTCACAGAAAATATTTAAAGAAACATTAGCTAGATTACATAGTTTCTAATATGACCTTAATGGGTCATACGGTCATACTTAACATAATTAATTCCATTTGTTTATTATCTGAAATTGATCAACGAAATGATGTACAATTAATTGTTCTTGAGTAAATTTGAAGGTTATGCACAACTTTTCAATAGAAGTGAAAAGGAAATTCTATAAAGTCTCTTACACAGAGCATTTCCAACTGTTATGGCATACGTTGCCAAAAGAACTCTTTCTAAGTTTTAAAACAAAATGGAATTCACAAACGCATTTATTTCAAATGTACATTTTTCTTCAGTTTGAATTATGAGACACTTAGAATTTGTTGATGCAAAAATACAATTCCAACAAATCACTTTCACCATGTCGCTGGAAAAGCGAGGAAATGAAGGATGATGAAATCCCTTGTTCTGGATTTGATATTATAAGCTAAATGCATGTTTGTGGTTTTACAAGCTTTGTTAACGAAATCTTTTGTTCTTGAAATTGAAATGTGATTGGCCCAGATCCTCCCTCCTCCAGAATAAAGAAAGTACCAAAGTATGAAGCATTGGAAAGGTTTGGTTTCAAGGAGGGTGGCTGCTTAACGGAAGGGTATAATGATAACCGTATCTCTTTGTCTGACTGAATATCGTCTGTAATACTCGTGTGGATATTGCGAAATATTTTAATGTGTTAATGTCGTGTTGTTGTATATTATGAAATCTAAAGTAATAAAGGTTTAATTACCCAAGTTTGAGGTACACCCAAAGTATCAGCAATCACATCTGCCTAACGAAAAGGCTAACAGTTTGCTTACTTACGATTAGAAAGAAAGATTGTCACGGTCAAAGAAGATCGTCGACAATAACAGGAAAGAAAGATTGTCACGGTCAAAGAAGATCGTCGACAATAACAGGAAAGAAAGAATAACTCTAGAAGAATACTATTGTCGCGGTTAAAGGAAATCGCCGACAGACACTAATTCATACGAACAATTTTTATTTTTTAATTAAATGAATAAAACTCTCAGTGTTGAACCGATGACGAAATGTCAGCAAAATTTGAAAATATGGATTTCTAGATTTATTAAATTGCCACTTCTTTGCATGGCAAAAAGGCAGACAAGATGAGAAAATCAAACAATTTCTTTTGTCACTGAATTACTACTATCAAACCATTCAGTAAAAGTACATTTCCTGATTATTCATACCCATCAATCATTTCGACCCGATTCCGCTAAACATTTCATGTTGAAGGAACAAATATTGAATTATCAGGAAATGCACTTTAACTTGATAGTAATTCAGTGATAATAATAAGATACTATATAATACGTGTTTTTAATGTTACTTTGATTAGCATTAACAAACGAAGAAAATTCAAGCCAAATTTTTCAATTTAACGAAGATAACTGAACACTATGATATTATGATTGTTATAATATGCACAAACATTTAACTTTTCCATTCAGTAGCTAAACCTACCCATCATGACGTACCATAAAGCTTGATTTTTAATTCAAGCATGTTAGAAAAATGTCAATAAGCTATCTAGTAATGACAAAGATGTGAGCCAGAAAAGTCGCCATTTATGTATATGTTTATGCAGCATCTGAAGACTGAAGTACCAACAATTATTTGCTATATATTTTGCAATGATCATGCTATGGTATTGACATTACCATTGTTCATATTATATTCATAAATATTAAATTCTTTATATTACAAAATTTTTTGAACACGCCAATCGAAATAATGTATAAATTATGAATGTGTGCATATAATACAATAACCGGGAAATTTGAAACTAACAGAAATTAAGAAATGACCAAAATAAAATGGAAACAATTGTTATATATAGACATAAACGCAATATCTTAAAAAAAAATATTCTCGCGTGATTTGCTCTTTTCATTTATCATTAAGTATATCAATTTTGCCACTATCAAAAAAAAAACTTTTTCAACATCGATCACAATGAACTTGTTCACAGTATTGCCAATGCAATGATTTTAAACTATTCATCAAGTGTAATTAAACGTGTTTTCCTAATGCAAACTCCCTAAAGTTGAACTTTTTCGTATGTCATTAGCTGTGAGATCTTATGGGCAATATAATCTAAACAAGTGAAAATAAAAATTAAGTATCTATAAAAAATCTCATAAATTTATTGGGTCTACTCAGAAACTCAGTAAAACGTCCTATTCCATATGCATAGAAGGATAAATCATAGGAAGCACCAAAAATAGTGCTCAGCAATTGGGGAGCAATGATTAAGGCTCCACCTGTGATATCTAAGAAATCCCTAAGAAATTTTTGAAATGCTTAATGAAGCTATTCTAAACATCGAAGAAGCTAATATTATCATCATTACCGGAATCTTAAATTTAATATGAAAACCTATGAATCTAAAACCCAAAAAAACATAAATACATTTTTAATTAAGAACACAAATTTGAATCATACCATTCTGAATAAAGACAAAGCTTTCAACAATTCCTCTATTTCTCTCCCAAAATGAAAGAAAATAATGAATCCATAAACTGTTTGGTTACATCAGTCACGAATTCCCTTTTCAATTCTTCGCAATAAGAATTAAGAAATTACAAATAAAACTTTTCTTTAAATAAATCTCGATTCCCATGTCCCATTGGATTTGAACTAAGCCAAACATAGTGATTTGATGGTAATAATAGAGTGCTGCAATAAACAATAGGTTACAAATGACGATAGAACAATTATATGCAAATACCAAAAGATATTACATCGCATATCTATTTTAAAAAGAGATTCATAAACGAATTCAAAATCACAAGAAGACAAATAAAATAACTTAGAAAACAAATTACTCAGCCAATGAAAGAGGCAAAGAAGTTATGCGAAGTAAACGATATAAAAAATATATCATCAATTGAAAACTGTTGAACGAATACGATTCAGAAGGACGCTCAAATTATGGTGGTAACACTTTGGAAATTTAGTATGTAAAATTAATTAAGCAAAATCTATTTTGACATAGTAATGATACAAGAGATTTTGGAACAAGTACAACGGAATATACAGAAACTGCGCTTAACAGATTTAAAAACAAAGATATTCAGAAGAGAATTTTTCTGAATCTAATCAGTTATCTCAACTTTATACAAATCTTTCTCCAATATTGTTGAGAGCTTTAAATAGAAAAATGGTTGACAAAATCATTCTGTACACATCACCATACTATATCAAAATTTTCATTTCTAAACATCTATTGAAAATCTTACAGATTCAGCATAGTACCATTCGAATTAATATACCCCTTTCTCATATTTTAATAAATAAAGGCTCAAAAGCTATGCCAAATTCAATTAGCAATAAAGAGAGCATATTTAAAAAAAACGTATGAAAATAAGACAAATACAAACCGAAAATATTGCAAACACAAAAAAATATCTCAGACTTCATTTTCTTTAAAAGTTTTCTGATTAATGTAAGATTAACTAAAATGCACCTCAAAATTGAATAAACAAAAATTATATGACTCTCAGTTCAACAAAATGTAATAAACTGCTGATATTCTATATGACTTCGCTCAAATCTCTGTAAAACATTTTCGTCATCAAAATGAATGTTTATCATATGCATGACGTAACACTGCATCGGTATTCACAAAACAACTCGGAAATTTTAGCGAATGTACAGTTTAAACTTTTCAAACTTCAAAAATCTAACCTGAGCTAATAATTCATTCACAAATATTGAGTTCAAAACCTTATCATTATCTAGCTATTACTAGATTCAATGCATCGTTGATTTGGTAATACTGGAAAATCTTCTGTATCCGACGTTTCACTACATCTTTTCTTCCAGTTCCGCCCACCCAACATTTTCGGCTTCATCGCTTTTTTCACAGACTGCAAATTTTTATCAAATTTCAAACTATCGCAGGATAAGATTTTAAGACCAAAAATGAAAAAAATTAATTGAACTAAGGAAAACATATCTTTGAAATATTATGTGTTGTTGCGTGACACTTAACAGTAATGTTGCACTGAAGCAATGAATTTATGATGATTTTTCTTTTAAACACAAACAATTTATTTGCAAATATTCCGGGAAAAGAGCTATAACTAGATATTTAATTAAGTAATTTAAACCGTTGATAAACTCTTCAGTTGATTAATTACAAACGATGCATCAAAAAATTTCCTATATTGCAATTGCAAAAAGTAATTCAAGGGATGGTTTGTAAACCTTATAAAAAATAAAGATGATTGACTGCAGCATGTAAAATGAAAGCTTTCTTTAAACAAATACCAGCAAATATCGAGGAGTAATATATTTTCTACATTGTGCAGCTTTCCTTATCTAAAGACAAGAATTATTACCTAAAATATTTGCTGAATGGTTGTCATTAAATTAACACTTAACAAATGAACGAAAGAATTTATTGAAACTTTTGCTAATGGAATCAAGGATTTGAAACAAAGCAAAGCAAAATAATATGTGCAATAGAAATTTCACAATTGCTTAAATCTGGAGAGGTTAGAAACTGGTATATTCAACAAAAAATGACTAAAATATTGCAGTGATTAAAGAAGCCATTCGCTACCAATAGAACATTGTAATTTAATTACTGTTCGCAGTCAAAACCACATTCTTCAGAGTACCTTTATTTATCAAGTCGGGAAAAAATTATGTAACCCTGGTAAGAGAGCTTATATAGCATTCTATCAATGCTCACTATAATAAAACAAAACCAAGGTTAGAATCTGTAAGTCTGAGAGGTTTGCAGAAACAACAATAAATAAAAAGAGTTAGTCTTGACTTAAAATGCACAGGTAAGTGATATATATATATATATATCGAAAGAGTTAAAAAAGAGTTATAGCTTGAAAAATTCATTTCGAGGAAATTGAAACTGTTATTAGACAATAACTAAGCTAAATGCAAAGATGCAGCAGCTGGAAGCTCTTTCAGTACGTTCGTTATAAAGCGAACCTGTGAGTTGTCAAGAAGCGGTGAGTCGAGCAATAGAGAATGTTCATCGAGGCTTGATCTAGACAGCTTTTTTTGGCCATTCACTGTGGCAGCGATGCCACTACCATCCTCCCCTCCAGTTGATGCCAATAATCCCCTAAAAAACGTTACCATTACTAGTAATACTAATACTTATGATCGATTACCCAATTTGCAACGAAATCCAGCAATAATAAAGTACTTTCTCTCTTCTATGCCCCAAAATAAAGGATTCTATTTGCGTGATTTTTATATTATCACCGCCGAATAGTCACTTCTTTCCATTTTCAATTAAAACATGCTCAAAAAGCAAACATTATCATACTTATCAATTACTAGAACTTATTTAACATTCAAAAACACGGTCCTGGTATAAGTGAGACATAAACTTCGGTCCTGGTCTAAGTGGGATATAAAACAAAATGCAGTGAGTTAAAAATTCTACATTCGTCTATTAGACAAATCCCAACAAAAATTTGCCACCGAGTGACTGGTAATGTCAAAATAGTTGATAATCGTGAGGCAATCAACCTAAACTTCTTTAATTTAGCCAGAGATGGCGGATTTTGTAGTTATAAATGCTAGTAGTAAACTCATAAAATTTTGCTAATTTACTTCAAAAAATGTATTTCTAGATTTTATTTGTAACCTGGTTATTAAATAAAAATGTAGATAGGAAACAAACTGTATCCTAATCAAAACCATAAATAAAATTATTTTATTATTACGGGGAAAAACCAGAACTAGCAATCTACAAATTCTTAATGAAAATCTCAAATCTAATAGCCATGGGGACTCTTCAGTAATTTTCACAACAATATAAGTTGAAAGCACAAAAGAAACAACTTTCGCACTTTATAAAATACAAATCCACGAACATGTTTCTGTAACTGTCAGCATTCTACCTCTCAGTTTTTAAGAAAAATAATGCCACCATTATCACCAAAGTAGCGAAGTATATTAATTGATATTATTATTTGATAAAGCACGAAACAAGTTAAAAGATGAAATCTATAAATAATAGTTAAAAGTTAAACTAAACTGTTTTAATAAAATTTACCACTTTATCACCGAAATTACTCAATAATGTACTTTCAAATATCTGTATAACAGGATATGAGAGGCAGCAGAGATGACAAGTCGAAAATTTGAACATTAGGATTCTAAAATAAAAAAACCGAAAATCATTCACTCAAAGAAATACATCTAATCTAGTAATCCATTATTCAACTAATGATTTTCCTAAAGCTGAAAGGGCAAAGAAAGAGATAAAACTGAGAAAGAAGAGAGATAAAGAAAATATCATAAAATAGAAAGAAAATAAATAAGAATTTCCCAAAAAAATTAACGGCGAAAAGCGACAGAGGAAAAATAAGGCAATTGCGAAATACTTTAAAAATGCATAAGAATAAAAGGATTTTTAGGATCTAAAATGAAAGAATAAATCGTGAGCAAATTACTAGTTATTACGAATAACAGCGGTCAACCATTTAAAACAGTCATTATGTAAAATAAGAAAACATGAAATATGAGAGTGTGAAATGCATGAATATTCATTTTGACGAAACAAAAAGTCTATCAGTAGTAGAAGTGAGCAGTTATTTTCAAGAAATTTAAATTGGATTATCTGATATGAAAAACCTCGAAAAAAAAACAGCAAAGAACAGTTATAACAATAATATGTTGATAAGATCTCTTTAATGCGGATAAAAAGCATTAAATTGAGAAAAACTTGTTAAAATCACAATCATACTAAAGAGTAAAAAATATGGAAAACAGAGAAGAATAAATTATACAAATACTAAATAAATAAAAGAGAGCTTTCAATGATGATAATCAAGCACGAAATTGTTACCCGATATGGATATGTCATCTAAGCAAATCAACTATAATGCCAATATCATTTCATAATATACAAAGAGAAAAATACCAATGGACTAAGTATGAGTAGTCCAAAGTAGAGGTGATAGTCTAATCTACTCTGTATTTAGTATTTGTATAATTATAGAATAGATAAAAATATTAGGAGAAGCCTATGTGTGCCTAAATCACTGGGCCGACTGTATTAGAAATTTAAATCAGTTGAAATATAATGCTAATAAATCTTCCAAATCGAACCAAAATGCAATAACCAAATGCAATCACTGTTTGAACTAGCACGATAATTTTTAATTTTAAGAAAGGAACATAATAAGTTATGAGATAAATTTCATTCATTTGCTTAAAACTAATTATACATACATAAAGAATAGTCGACTTACCCGTCACTGATCGACTAGAATTTCATAGCAAGGTCTTTTAAACAATTATGCTCTGTTCAGTTGAACTCAATAGAAGTTCAACATCGAGTTGTTTTAATCAAACCTAATACTGAGATAAAATTTGCAACTAAAAGAAATATGAACTGAAGAAAAAGTAAAAATTAAAGGAAGGCAAACTAAGGTAAAATAATATTTGAAGAACCTAAAATGAAACTCATCGCAAACAAAAAACAAGCAACACCGAAAATGTTATATTATTCACGGACAATACCAGTACATATTCCTTGCTCTTTTGTCCAATTAAATACAGTCGAAATTCTATCTAGAGTTAATTTAATCAAATCTAGTATTAAATAAATTTGAAACTCAAATTCCATCACAAAAATCAGCTAGTTTCATAGTTTACTGAGATCGCAAGTAAAAAGCCAGTATTGTAGCTTATTGTCTAATCAATATTGAAACTTGTTAATATGTCAGAAAGATTGCAAAGAATTGTAAAAAGAAGTAATTATGATAAAACAAATATTATCTTATTATCAAAGATCGCTTAATTATAAATCGTGATCATATTGGTATGAGCAGAAATCCAGTAATGATGCCGATGTGACTGTTTATATTCTAGCTGTGTTTTAAAACAAGTAAATTAACAATAAAATAACTGTTCACGAGACCTGCTTCCTTTCGAAATTAATGTCGATTTATAAGCCAGCAAATAAGTTTGGGAGGTTATTTCCAAATACGTGCAGTCATCCCGAACGACAGCCGAAAAATCTGGTGTAAAAGAAATCGCATTTTTTTTCACTGGTTCCGACGGTGAAACACCAGACGTGCTTAAAGAATTGCGTGAAAATGTCACTTGCGTTCCACTAGCTGAAAAAAAAGATTTTAGAATCTAGAAGTATAACTGAGAGGAATACCGAGATTTTTGACATACTTAAAAATTATCCATTATAATAGAAACACTTCGATCTAAAATTTTTATATTTTCTACCATGTAGTTACTTTAGTTGTTCAATTTTTTGCAGTTAGAAATTAAATTATCTAGAAAGAGTAGCTAAAGAATAGTAAAATATCCATAGAAGACAATGACCAATTATTTTAATTATTAACTGAAATTATTAACTGTGACATTGTTTATCACAATTTATGCAGCAATTAAATCAAGCAATTCCTATATCATTTGGCAGAAAAGATGTTAGCTAACGATGTTGCAGAAGCATTGAAGTAATGAACTGAAAATACCTTGTTGCTGTGATTGAGCGCCTGTAGTTCCATACTGCTGTTGTGCAATTGTGACAAGCTGTTCCAGAAGTTCACCACCGAAGGAATGCCACGGACCAGCTTCAAATGTCATTTCATTCTGCAAAGTTAACCATCACCATCAATTTTTCTGAATGTTATTAATTTAATTTAATTTATCTTCACCAAAGTAGTACCTGCCCGATAGTAACCATTGCCCTGCCTTCCAAAATTAATATAAATCTTTCAGATGGCTCTTGTTTAGTATAAAGTTTCGCTGTCCGTGGAATCACTGTTTTAGGGTCATTCATATCCGGTAAATGAGAAAATTCAACCTGAAACTGATGCAAAATTACTGGAACATATGAATGCCAAAGGTGAAAGGTTTAGAGCTTAAGAAAAATTTGGCAGTGAAGCAGAATTCCAACTTGAATCTATTATTCTGGGTTAAATCGAATTTCAGAATCAAACTGACAATTCAATACTTGAAGTCATTCAAAAAAAATGATTATAAAAATAAACTTTAACATGCAAACCCGTCGAACGTGTTGCTTGATAAGCTTCTCAAGAACGTTCGGAGATATGAGATCTGGAATAAAAGCACGCTGATTAGTTGCTAGCCATTGCATTGTCACCAGCTGCATCTGCACTGAAATAATACGAGACGGACCATCCTCTTCCAATAAGCACGCCGCCAAATCAAGCGCCTAAAAGGAAATAAGTCAAAAGTAACTAGTTACAAACATATCACGAATTCACAATAATATTGCGCTTATAATCAACTGTAAATTCGTTAAAAAGTGCAGAACCAAAAAAAAAGAACTTTAAGAACAAAGAGTTATATTTTCTCTTTTAAAATGAAAAGCTCACAAGCTGCTAAAAAATGAAATGGTACAAAGAATTCGCATTTGGCTTTTTCACATAAATAACAGTAGTGCTATTATATTCTTAAAAATTTGAAATTTAATCACTAAAAAAAAGGTGAAGGATACATAATTAATAATAAGGTAGACTGTTCATGTGCAAAGAAACAAGCTAAAAATCCACAAATCTAAATTTTAAACCACATTGAAATGGCCAAACGTTTTATTTAATTCTATATAAAGTTTAATCCATGTTTACTGTATATGTATTGCATAGCGATCAAGAAAAGCAAAGCACTCCAGACTGTTTAAATGTACACAGAAGATGGTTAGAAATACAGCGATTTAATTAACGCATAAAAAGCAAATAAAAGAGATAATTATGATACACTCTAAAACTCTAAAATTTAATCCAACAAAACAAGAGATTTGAGAAAATTTTATTGCTAATTGCTACATGGTTCATAGAGAAGAAAATTATGAAAAAAGTTCTCCAAAATCTGGAATGGTTTAAGAAATTAATGAGAATTAAAATTGAATACGTTGAATCTCGTTTTAAGAGACATATGTATCTGCATTTATTTGTTACCAAGAAATACAGTTAAACATTGTGAAAGAGAATTGTACGCAATTTATTTTATATTCAGAAAATGTTTGTAATCTCGAGTATGCCTGTGATGATGATTCTACTACGGAACACTTGGGACACTAAAATTGAAATCTTCAAATATGATTTTTGTTCTTAAGCATAATTCAATATAATTTTAAGTATAATTTCTGTCCTTAGCATCAATATTTGGTGTGAATTAAAAACTCAGACATTAAAAAAACAAGCAAAAAAATTGAATGCTTAAAGATGACAAATATTTACGATATGTAGAAAAGCAATAAACAATACTCTGCAATAACCACATAAATTATGCAAGAAACTTCCACTTTCCAATAATCGTGATCTCCGGGGAAGTTTAAGACATGAAAATATTCATTTCTCACCACTACATCTATTGAATGATTATCATTTCTATTTCAACTTTTTGTTTGAGATAAAGATCTTTAGATAGAAAGAAGGTTAAAATAAAATAGAGTTTCTTATTTCTGGAAATAATAAAGAAAGAAAGGTTATTTATAATTTTCGACCCTATACTGATGATTTTAAGTAATATGAGTTAGTTTTACCCGTATTTCTTTCTTAAAATAAGACGTTAGATAGAATCTTTGAGGTCTAAACAATGCCAGTACAGAAAAAATATTACTTGAAATACTTAGAACAAAAAAAAAATATTCTAAAAGCGAAACCTGAGCATTACGCCGACGTATTCGATGAACATTATCCATGACAACATCTGTTTCATCTACAATTTCAGCCTGAAGGATCTCTTCGACAATATCCTCCAAAGTGACAAGTCCAACCAATTCATAAGCTGGGTCAACTTCTTCTGATTCCACAATGCGCTGCACCATTGCTAGGTGGTAATCGCCCTATTATATGAACAAATAACAGCTGCACAGAAAAATTCTCCGTAGTTTTAACAAATTATGAATAATAAGATTATTAAGATTATCTTACTTTCTTGAATTCTTCAAGCATCACACGTAAGGGGGTATCTTCCATAACAAAACGCAAAGGGTGTTCGTGAAAGCCACAAACTGTTTGAATCGTAAAATTATCATCCGGATCTAAAAGTGCTAGATCCTTCACAAACAATAATGCCACCACCGTGTTTCTGAAAGGAATCTGTAAAATAGTATTCAGAGATTTTAATAAAAAAGATATCTATATAAATTTATATATTTTTGTTAATAAAGATAAGGACTCTAGATACATTACAGGTCTAGTATCATGAAGAATGGTGGTTTATTACTGTCACATCGGAAAACTGTGCGCTCTTAATTGGCTGTTTACATTGAACTTTTGATCATTTTTTCATAAACTACTTAATTCCAATTAGTTATAATGATTGCATTCTTTTTCCTGACATGAAATAGTATCTATAATTATTCATATAGTTCATCAAAAAAAAAAAAATTATAAGACTTGAACTTGAAAGGAAGCAATACCTATCACCGGAGAAAACTGGTATACGAGTATATCCCATACGTAGGATTTCAGCAACAGTTTTCGTATTTAAAACTGTCGTATTTGGAAGCATGAATACATCCTAATAAGAAAATCAATCAACGAATAAATAAAAGGGATGGAAAAGTCAAGTCAAACTTTGGTAAAATATGAATAACTTTGAATTTATTTATTTCTGTTGTAATAGTACTATAACATATATATCAGCTGTTTATCCTACTTTCAAATACTGAAAATCATTCGATCGAAAATAATGTCAGGGAAAACGGTGTATATATATATACAAGTTAGTTCGAGTATTGGCTTACATCGATTTTGGTCATAACATCGCTAACTGTCTTATCGGATATTTCCATGGCACCAACAGCAATCTTCAATTCTTCCGCTAATCCTTCATCGCGTGTTGACATTTTGATGAGTTCCATCAATCGCTTCCGATCGTATGATATTACCTGAAATACCATACGAAAATAGCAATGTTATACTTTCATATTACTTAAATTAATCTAGCTTGAAACAGCGAAATAAATTTATCGGCAAGTAGCAGTAAAGGATAAAAATATATATTTATTAAAATATTAAATTAACAAATCCGTCCCAGTATGACCAACAAAAAAATTAATTTAAACTATTACTGTTACACTCTGGGATTGAAATTGCAAAATATACGTTATATAAGAATTAACGCAGAAACTTGCTGACAGTAAAAAAAAATGAATAAATCACTGATCTGTTCGTCTTTGTATTCTACACATTGCTTTCACTATTAAGACCGAATTTTATGCAATAGAAATTAAAATCTACAATGAGCAATCTATAAAAGTTAGTGTGACAAATATTTACTTCATCGCCTAATAAAACGTCCAATATTTTACTGATCGGATAAGCAATGGGAAACGTGAGTACCATGAAAAAGCGGGTTATCCATATAGTTCGTGCACCAACTGCAAGCCCTTTCCTGAAAAGTGAAGTAAAATTACTGATCGAATCAATCCTTCCAGGATAATCTTAAATATATATGATCGTGAAAACAAACTTTAACATGAAAAGAGTGCAAAAAAAAAGAATGCATAATTTCAAAAGGTACTAGTAATAAACAACATAACAAAAAAATACTCATTGAAAAACAATAACATTTCGGAACTATGCTATATGCAATACCAGTCCAGCAGATGTTCATGGTAATGAGAATTAGGGTTCCTGATTTGGCAATTAGTACCATAAAATGGATATATGTAAACGTTACTTTTAAAATAAAATAGATGCTTACTTGACACAAAGACTTTGTGGGAAAATTTCGCCAAAAACGACAATTCCAACAGAGGAGGTTATAAGTGCTACGTAACCGCTGGTGAGATCATCAAAAAGTATAGAAATGGCAGAATTAACACAAACATTTCCTATAAGCAAGGCACAAAGAAGCAAATTTCCAGAACGTCGCACAGGTAGTATTACTTCTGCATATGCACGCTCTTTCTTTGAACCTGAAATTCACCACCACTACAAAAGTCAGGAAAGTCAGACAACATTCAAAACCTTCTGTAAAATAGTCACTCCATTGTACAAGTCAATTCATTATCATATTTTTTAAAATTAATTAATTTTCTGTATGATTGTTTTCTGTTCTCTGTGATTTTACTTAACAACAATTACTTGTTTTTTGAGAACAATTACAATTACAAAAACAATTACTTGTATTTCAGGACCGTGAAATTCTAAACGGAACATGAGCTGAAGTCGATAGTTTTTTCGTTACAATACCTACACAATGATAATAAATCATATGAAGACAAAATGCAATAAAAAGATTTTTCAAATTCCTATTGAATTAAAAACACACCCGACTTTTGTATGAGCATCAGTTCCTGTGGCGTGAGTGCCATCAAACCAAGATTCAAGCCGGAGAATAAACCAGATAGTACAAAAAGACAACAAATTACTGCAATCTGAATACCCATAGGCAAATAATATTGGCGTGGTGGTATTTCAGTCGATATCGTAGCTCGCAAATCACTTAGCTAAAGTTAAAATTTTGTAAAACGAGAAATAACACAAATTCGATCCACAGAAATATCCCTGTAGAGTCAAATGTCACAAGTTCTGCACTCTATTGAAATTATGATGTCTTATTCACTGATAGTCTGCTCACCTTTTATTAAGTCTCAATATATCAGTACCATATTGTTCTTATTGTTGCAGTTATTAAATTGTTTTCTGAAAAAAGCTACCGATTCGTCAGTTAGATTAAACTTATTTCAGTGTATTCCTCCAAATATTAACATAAAACAAGTCACTGTACTGTTTTATTCTTCACTTATCGCAAACTGTATTTGACAGCATAAAGACTAATATCATCTAAGCAAATTCTATTTAAGCCAACTAGATGAATTACTTCTGTTCTAAACAACGTACTATTTCTGGATCCCAGTTTTTTACTTCATCATTGTTTTAATTCAATATATGAGAAAAACTAACCATTGTGAAATTCTGCTCAATTTCTTCACCTTGTGCATTTTTTGGCTTCTGCTTAACGCATACATAATAAAGATCTGCCGAGCTGTAAATTAGAAACCATTCATGTCCGAAACTCTAAGAAAGCTGTGAAAACTAATTTGGATAAACAAAACGAGTAATAGGAATCAATTGGAACGAACTCAGGGAATGCTGCCTTAACAACTATACGTTTCTCGGTCTGAATAGTAAAATCGGCCTGTGTAATCTCAATATCAGACATTGAACAGTTATTCGGAACTCGTGTGAAAACAACCATCGCTATATCGTCCATTCCGAAACCAAATAATACTACTCGAACTGGAACATCCGGCTGTACTATCGATACTTCTTTACCACTGAAATTTCAGAATGCATTATGATAATTATCAGCCTATTTATAAAACCTAGAACATATCTTCATCGACCACGCATTGTCAGCAATGAATTCTGCAATTGAAAAAAAAAAAACATTCGTATCCTATTAACAATCAATATCACATAAACAATATCAACTGAGCAGCTCATTTCAGAGAAATTTGGATTGCAATGTTATCAAATACTTAACGAAACAAGTTTAAAACTAAAAAAAATGTCAAAGTGAGGCGAATCTGCAGTAGAGAACTTTCTATGATTTTATTCAAATAAAATTTCTTCAACTGCAGATTTCATTATAAACCAGTTCAATTTCACTGCTTTGCATTGCACACGTAATTTCACGTCTTTTCCAATATTGTTCTCAATGAACTTAAAAGTAATTTAATTACTTAAGGACACTTTTTTATTCAATGAAACAGAACAAAAAAATTTTCAGCCATTAATATTATTATTCACTTCGATAGAGTCATTAAACTCATTAAGTCATTAAACTTCCAGTCATTAAACTTTCTTTCATCAACAAGGTTCCCACAAACCATCTTTAAAAATTGCCTCTTTTTTGCTTTGTAATATAACTCATTAATTTCACTGATTCAAACACAAAACATAAATGCTAATTGTTAAATTGATTTAATGAAACGAAACAATTTGAACCGAAACATTTCCAACATTCTTTCATGCAAAATACAGTTGAAATAAGAGAATAACTTGCAGAGTCAGCGATATACAACATGGATTTTTAATGAATGTTAGATCTCAATGCAGCAAACTTAAGTTTACTACACATTTTCTACACCGCATAGTTTCTATATTCATTGCACTCAGTAAGCAAGTATAAACAAGAAGTGGAATCCTTACAAACAAACCTATTTGGACTAAGTATGAGAAAAAAAGAATAACTGTAAAATATTGCAAATTTCAGAACCCCTTCTCTCCCTACTCCTTTCCCCATAAAACACAGTTCACCAAATTAGTAATTCAGCTGAAGCTTCTAAAATTCAACTATATTCAAGCAATCTCTAAAAATTTTATTGAAATAACAACAATATCTATTTTGTGCAACTGACCAATCATGTTTCTCTACCATACTCAATAAATTTCAACAAAAGATTAAACAAGTATCAGAATACCAACTGGCCAATTATGTAATAGTATATAACTTACTTATAACCAACGAAACCATTATCCTCGGAAGGTAGTCCTTCAACTCTGATTCCAGCTATGTGCGTCTTCTTTTCGGTAGTTATTAAGTCAGTATCATTTATTGTCTGCAATCAAATTAACGCTCAACTCACTATATAATTGTAATTGTTTTTCCAAGGATTTAAGATAAAAGTTGGCAATTTCTGAAACCAAAATTCTGAAAATAAGTTTCTGTTGTTTCGACTGAATCGATTTTTAAGTATCTAACAAATTTTTCGTTTCAGTTCTTAAATTTTATTATATACCAAAAGAATCTCTCCAATGAAAGAATTAAACTTGCATAAAAGGAAATAAAAAATTTATCGACTAATTACAGAGTGAAATCTGTTAGAAATGAATTTCCAGAAATGTCAATTTTAATGACAAATTATTCACCCTTAGTTCTTGCTTTTGTGGCAAGCAAAATGGGAGCAGAAAGCAGTAGACAATGCAAAAAACGTTATAGAAACGCCATATCCAGATCTGCATTCCCTTATCACCGAATTCTCTGAAAAGCGAAATTTTCATTCGATACTTACAGCAACGAAACAAATCGCGTATTTCTGATTAAAAGAGAAAAAAAATAAGAATCTTGCGAAAAAAAGGAAATAACATTTGGAGAGAAAAGAGTTAATCAGAATAGAACAAAGCATAGTTTTTCGAGTGACAGAAAATTTTCAAAATAGCCAGAGATCACGGAAAAGCGGATAAATAGTTTTTAGAAAATTCCACTGTAGAATCATAGTCTACTCCCTAGATTTTCTGATTTCTTTAAAACCTCTATTATTTCTGACCTGAAAGCTAATGACGGTAAAATATCAGTCTATAACCCCTTTTTTCTTTCTTTCTATCTTAATGTTTGTGGGTTATTGAGTGAGCAAAATGTTGGTAATATCAAAATACTTCAAACATTTTTGGGTTCATAATGTAAGATCAAAACTAAAGTATCACTGAGCTGCATTAATTTCTTAAATTCTTTTCCCTTCAAAAGCCATCGTGCAGATCTTAATTGCCAAACCTGATATACCCAGTCAGTTTATTCAGCACAAGTAATGCTAGATAACAAAGCAATAACACTGATTTGCTCTGTACGCAAAATCTTATCTTAGTTTGGATTTAAGTAACACCATTCTCATGAACCCAATAATATGTGGGGAAAATTGGATCTGGATGAATTCAAGTCTTCATTCATTCAGAAGATGGAGGGAAAGGTTATATTTCCTTTCCGAACATCAGGTAAATATTATATTACAATTCACTTAATTGCATATTATTATCTAGTTATTGTGACTTTGAAATCAAAGTAGTCAAAAAATTCTTGGGAAAAAAACACGAAGAGAGTGTTTTCTGGATACGAAAAAAGACAGGAAGAAAATAATGACCGATTCAGTAATTCAGTAATCATGTTGTTGACACTAGCAGCACTACTGCTCCAGACTTTCAATTCGTACATTGTTGTGAATCAAAGATACATGTACAATTCATCCAATTTTCCAGGCCGTCCATTCATACCGGTTTTGAGAAATATACCCGACAATATTTCATGGTTGGTCGTCTTAAAAATTCAGTGATCTTCTAGGATTGTTGAAGATGCTTCTGATGCGTGGGCTATTTTGAATATAAGACATAGATTATTTGGGTTGCTTTCCTCATGATCACCGGAATGGTCTATGTGAATGCTGCGTAAGAATAGGAAGAAGATACGTATTACGTCAAAAAGAAGCATGCGCGGAGTGAAAAATAAAGTTAGGAGAGTGATGTTCATATCTATTGCTTCAGTTCAGTTTTTTTCTTCGTATTAATTATATAAACTAATTGTTAAACGCTCTATTAGTGGCTATTGAGTTGAAGACGCTTTTAATATGGGAACAAAAGGCGCTACAAATGGACCAATCAAGACCGATGACTTGCATCATTTGAAAGAAGGCGAAGTTTTCGTGGATTCTGAGAGTGGACGGAAATTTCGAGTGCGGAAGACTGCTTTGCCCCAGCAGTCCATCGGGGGACCACATGGAGTTGGTTTGTATGTCACTTTTGATTACATTGAATGATTTAGTTGATCTTTATCATTTTAAGAATATAAAATCATCCGGCTTTTTTATGGTTCTCTTAATTGAAAAATATATATCACATCTCATTTCTCAATGAAGTGGCTTTTGGAAAATAAATGTTACTCAGTAAAAAATTCTCATCTTTCTGATTTTAATAATGTTCTTTTCCGTCTCAGGAGATCCAAATGACCGGTCGTTGCGTCGAGTGGAAGCAGATGTTTTGATACCGGATCGCATGAACGAACGGATACAAAAAGTTGAATGTCGTGAACCGCTTCAAGGTTTTTTCCCTTAATGGTTTTTAGGTTTTTTTTGGATAAAATGAAGTTAGTTCTGTATCATCTCTAAGCGTTTTGTTGTGCGCTAGTAATTGGAGAAGTTTTATTTTTTATTTATAAGAAGCTTTTATTTATATATGACTGTTACGCATTTGCATGTTATTTTACATAGGTTCATTTTATGATTTATTAAAAGTTGCTTTTAGGTCTGACGCGTTGTCTTAGAAAGGAAGGTAGCATTATTGGTATGAGAAAATGTCAGAAAGAATTGGAGCGATACGAAGAATGTCAACTTGCCAATTAAGTTCTACACAATTTCTTTAGAATTTCTCGCATTTGTGATATATAGCTAGTTTCATTATTTAAACTAGGTTTAACTCTCATTTTAATCAAATTATATTTACGGATATAGGTTCGTTTTTTATACATTACGAATGTATAAAAAATTTCGGACTTACTCTTCATTATTGAAGCTTTTAATGTGCAGGTTTAACGATCCATGGTTCCGTCAAAAAATTACTGACGAATATATCAAAGAGCGAGCAGAATATCGTCGAACGGGAAAAAATATAATGGAAAGAAAGTGGGAAGAATATTGCGAATATAAGAGGGAACGGGGTGATTGGACTGATAACGAGAACACCTGTCTTTAAAATTCAGTTGGAAATAGATTTTATAAGCCATAAACTATCGGTCATTGAACCGTAGAAGGAACACGGATATCAGTTTTGCTATGCTGAATTTAATGATAAGTTATTTATTTGTTGTTGATTAACTGTTCTTCATTTGCCACTTATATACGAAATATAAATAGCAAACTGTGCCAATATAAAATTCCAAAAGTTCAGTGGAAGTATTGCTTTTTTCTTGCTTTTCCGTTTGAGCTTTTATAGTTTATCTTTTCTACTCATTTGTGTCCAGTTTACATCGTAGACTGATTACAGACATGTTAACAACGCCATCAGTTATAGTTTTGTTAACTTTAATTTGAAGGAGTTTTTAGATATAATGTTTTTGGTATTACACTAGTTTATATCTATCATCTAATTAATACCTTTTACTGTGAATTCATTTATTATGGCATGCAAGTAAAATTCATAGTTCAGTTTCATCTTTCAAGTTTATATTATGGACTAATTCAAGCATGTGATTCTGTCATTGTATGATGTATTGTTATAAATTTGGGATTATGATCTTTTCTCGAAGTGACGGATCAATAAATGATTGGTAGAGTATTTTAATTATTGCGAAACTTGTAAAAATTGAACTCAAATATTTAAATCCCAATTTTCATTTCAAGTAGCAGTCGCTTAACAATGGTATCAGTTAAATTTCGTAGATGTATAGAAAACCCCCAAATAAACTGGACCTTTATTATTTCGGGCATCCTGAATTCAAGTCAAGGCGAGACATATTTTAGAAATGTCGGGAGTACAATGGTGTAATCTGTGCAAAGTCCAGTTGTCGTCGAAAGCACTACTAGATGCACACGATAATGGCAAACGTCACAACAAAAAGGTTGCAGAACGTGACGCGTTGCTGTCCCTAGCCGCCAGGTCAATATTTATCACTGGATTGAATCCTGAAATTGTCATCACCGAGACCGAGGTTCCATTAAACTGTTTTATTTGCGCGCAAAAAAATTTTAATGTTTATAGGCTTTGCTGTATGCTCTTTTTCTTGATCAATGTGGATAGTCTTTGGTTAAATTTTTTTTTCCTCTGAATGAAGTCCTTCTTTTAAAAGAATAGCTGAAAGCACAGTGTTTAAACAATAATTTAGTTATATTTAATTTGAATTCACCTTATTACGTTAATTAGATTTTTTTGCAGATTTCAGAGGCTCTGAACTGTTTTGGAAAAGTAGAAAAAGTCCATTTGGATACTAAAGGAGGTAAATACGCAATAGTTGAATTTGATAAAGAATTATCGGCTAATAAAGCTATTTCCGAAGATGAAGTTCATATAGGACTCGTAAGTTTTGCGCAATATTTTCTAACTTTCGTGTAACTGGAACAAAAATTGATGGCGTTTAAAGAACTATTAGAATCTATCTCCTAAGCAGGTTTTACGAAATTTGTTTCACGTATTTTATGTTTGTTACTGTGTAGTTATATATATACTTTTTTTCTTTTAATTTCAGCAAACCGTGTCGGTACGAGCGCGTAAAATAAATTTCTATCAATTTAAGACAGAGCCGAAGGTAAATGTAATCGATACTAAGAAACTTATTAATGAAATTAATGATTTGGGTACGTTTGCTGAACAAGTGAATACTTTATTAGAGCTGTATTGCCTCGATGATGCCGAGGTATGATTATAAAATTTAATCTTTGATATAAAATAGATGTAGTATGATTTCAATGATATTTGTGTTTCTTTGGTTTGATCTTGTTTCAAGTTGAAAACGTATCTTCAAAATGTTGACACAAAAGCTAAGATTAGAAATGAATGTCATTTTTTATTAAACTAAATCAAATAAATGCAAAAAGCTCTTTTAGGTTGCAGAAAGAGCTGATTGTGTCCTGATGCTCACAGTGGCTCTCGGCTATTATTTTTCATCAGATGTTCATGTGCGAATTTTCGGGTCTTCATCCACAACTCTAGGTACAAGGGGTTCCGATATCGTAAGTTAATTATTCGTTCCAAAATCCATTAATCAATTAATACTTGACTTTCTGCAGATTTTGGTTTTCTTAATTTGATATATCATTAGAAGAAACACTTGGAAATCTAGCGATATATTTTTCAATGAGGAAAGACAAATGGATCATAGTTGAGATATCTAATAAAACTAACGAAGATATCTAGCATGTTTTAAATTGCATATTTTGAAATCAAATTTTTTAGGATGCAAGTTTGTTTTTCAATGTACCACTTACGGAAACCCATTCCGCGGGAGATTTGGCGAGGAATAAATATGTATTGCTAACCTGCGATATTACTGCAGTAAGAGGGCGTAAAATTTGTGCTGAGGAATATGCTAGACTTAATAAAGCTGGTTAATATGTATATAATTTCATATTAGTCAATTTAAATAACGAAAATATAGATAAGTATTGTTATTTCTCATGGTATGATAATCTTTTTCGGAATTCCTTGAATACCTTGAATCATTGATATTAATCTAATAAAAGAAGTTGAATCCCAAGTGCTTCAAGGTTTTGTTACATTTGTTGTAGTTTATTGTAAAGCGAGAAATTTGTTTTGGTGATTGTAACAATTTTCTATTTTCATAATTTAACCAGATCAGCAGTTTTATTTCATTGGATTGATTAGCTGAGAATTTCAAGATCGTGTTCGTTTGCTGAATAAAATAATAAATGACATACGAAAACGTGGCACAATATCTGTCAGTGGTCAATATCCAATCCTTGACGCTCGCTGTCCTCTTGTGCGACTTATTGTTAATCGGTATGTTATAGAATCATTAAACTTCTAAATATGCAGTAAATTATATCAACTTAAATATATGAATATGATTAAAACATGAATTTTTCATTTATTAAAAAATATTGAATTGTCTGTTTCACTTTAGAGAACAAATATAGCATCTTTAGGAAATATACCGTGGACTTATCTGTGGATAATTATCTTGGATATGCAAAATCCAACTGGCTTAAAAGTATCGTGCTCTGCGATTCCTCACAATTTATTCGGAAATTTTTTGTATCCTTTAGGTTTTGGGCTCATACAAATGAGCTGTTGAAGGTTGATGAAAAACAGGTATGTAAGAAAAGTAGTACTTATTGTTTGTTATAAAATCTGTGGATTCATTCAAATCAAGTACAGAGTTATTTGAAACGTGAAGTGTTATTGCTTATTCCCTTCCTTAATAGAATATTTCTTGTATGGATTAAAATTTTTTCTTTCATAGTACTGTTAAACGAGGCACTCTGCAAAAAGTACTTATCAACAAAATAAATCTTTTTATAGCGATCACATTTCAACGCCTACATATTGAACATGCTGTGTGTAACATATTTACAACTGCGCAATTATATACCTCCTCTTCAACGAGCTCAGAAAGAAATTTTTGTAAATGGATGGAGGATTGATTTTTTTGTTGATCGTGTGGATTTATCTTATCTCACACTTGACAAATTATTTAAGGTAATCATTGGTTACACTTATTAATATCGGTTTTAAAGCAATAATAAATTTGTAGTGGCATTTTATATGAAATATTTGCTAAAACGATTTTTTTATAGGATTTTTTTATTTGGTTCGTTCACTTGAAATTGAAAGACACTATACTCTGTCCTCATCTGGGCAGCATTGTTTCATTCCATAAGTTTCAACGGTTATATCCAGACAGCAATGTTCAGAGTGTTTTCAAACTTACACATTTGAACATACAGGGAGAAACTTTTCATAATTCGTTTTAAAAAATTTCCAATCGTATGCAATTGTGTGAACATTCGCATAATTAAATATAAGATGTAATATGAGGTTTCAATTTAAAATAACCTGTAATTTATTACAGGATCCACTGGAATGGTCGCATAATGTTTCCATGTTGGTTTCTGAGAAATATATCAGTGCAATGCGTCGTCAAATGATGTTCGCATTGTCCCGAATGAAAATAGCACCAGATTCATTTTTAACCATATTACAGGGAGTGTATGGTACTGATGCTGGAACAAAGTCTTCTTTAGGTTTATCTTCGTTTATCTTCCATTAAGGCTTTTTTATCCTGTAATTAGTCCATGAATTTTTTATTTTATGCATTTGAGCAGAAGCCTCCACCATTGGTTTATGTGATTCCATTCAATTTTTATTATCTAGTTTAATATGATGAATCAGTGGTTGAAGATTTGTACTCGTGTCACATTGAAGCAAAATCTTATATAGATTGTATCACAAGTTTCAGAATCTGTAATGCTCAATATGCAATTACCTAGTAATTCAATATATATGTATATGTATATAGTATGTGGATTATTTCTAATAAGTGAAATTTATTTGAAGGAATTGGGCATCTTACATTCTCAAGATTTGTTGCTAAATATGATCGCTTGTAGATTATACACTGAAAATTCACGTTGGACTTTGTCAAGCGGACCAATGCATGGATGCTATAAATCATATTTTCGTCAAAATTTTAGCATTCTCACCAGCTGTAGAACCACTCGAAAAGCGACAACGACTCACTGATACTCTCAATGAGTTTTGTGGTATCTATTTAGCTAAGCGCAGGACTTGGGAGGGTCGTAGGCAAAAACGACGTCAAATAATAAGAGAATATTCTGGGCTCTTAAACGATCCAATAGCTTTGGAAGAAGCAGTTAGTGGTTTTTGATAGCATCTCAATATCTTGACATTTAGTTCATCAATTCCATTTCAATTTTCATTTTATTTATTATTTAGACGTCTACTGCAAGATCTTGATATTGTCCAAGGATGACCATGTCCTATCGAGTTATTTACCTTAACTTGTAATTTTTAACAGTGACTCGCACCGTGCACTCACTATTCTTCTAAATATTAAACAAATCGATTTTCATTCTAGTTCTTTATTTCTAAATGGCTTTTAACACCTAAATTTTTTAGTTTGTTAGTAATTTTTCAGGTTACTCAACAAATCAGTCAAACCAGTGAAGGAACATCACTCTGTTTCAAAGTACATGTGAAAAAGAAAGCTGAGGAATGCTCTCTTGAATTCTTTCTAATCAATGGATCGGCAACGGACTTTAATAGTCTCATTCATTTCTTGCAACGCTTTATCCCGTCTCACCTCAGCAAGCTTCTATCGTTTCCTTTCGATGTGTCTATGGAATGATTTGCTTTTATTTTAGCTTACCTAATAATAATTTTAAAATGTAATTTTGCTATGGATCGTTAAGATTTGAAATCGAAGAAAACTGGATTCATAAAATATATCTTTGTGTTATTTCAGAAAATATTAATGCTAAAAATGTCAAGGATCTCTGTGTATCAAATTTGTGCGTTCAATGTTTATGTTTTATTTCCTGATAAATTTTTTAATAACGGCTGTTCCTTTCGACACATTACGTAATATAGTAGGTTTTCCAGAATATTTCCATTTTAGATCTTTCTTGGGTTCTATAAATTGCAAGGAAAACAATTTTGGTATATTCCTTGTTGAGTTGTTTTACATCTTGCGTTTTCTCCTGTGTATTGAATAATTGAACTAAAGCAAGTTCCAGGAAGTTCAAGATGGGCGCTGGAGAGATTTTTCGAGAAGAAAGTTTGAAAGCAGTAAATGAGATTATTGCTCGTTTGATCAGAGCCCATCGAGAGGGAAAAGACGTCGATTTGAATCGCCTTAAATGTAAAGTCTCTTCGACCTATGGGTTAAGTCGTCAGCCAAAATTAGTGGATATCATCGCTGCAGTACCTGCGGAACATCGGGTATGTATTTGATCCCACTAAATTTATGGGAGAATTTGCAAATATTGTGCTTAGTTTTTTAGTTTCTAGTTAGCAATTTCCTTCCGAAAATTCTTGTACTTCCACTATTGGTGAATTTCGGACTAGTTTTATTTATTAAATTTAATCACAAATCATTGATAAGCAGTTGTCAGAAGAGTATAAGATAGATTTGCAAAAATATAGATTAGCATGCTGAGAATATGGACTGGCTATGGGTATGGACAAGAACCTCATTGCAGAAATCCGTATTTAATTTCTTCTTTAATTGTTTCAAGTTTAATAAAAACAAACTTCAATTCTTCATTTTTAACTTTAACAATTAAATTAATGACCTTAGATATTTTTCTGTGTTTTGGTCGTTTTCTGATTTTCATGACTAATTTGTCACTAAAATATCATTCTTCAGTTTGACAGATGCTTCATGCATAATTTACAGAATTGGCTAGTGCCGAAACTAAAAGCAAAGCCAATTCGAACAGCTAGTGGTATTGCTATTATTGCTGTTATGTGCAAACCTCATCGCTGTCCTCATATCAATTTTACAGGCAGATTTTAAAAAATTTGAGTCATATAGTTTCGCTATTTAAACTAAGATTGTTTTATAATTGTAATAAGTTTAATGAATTGTGGGATATGTTTGCAATGTGAATGGATCTTTTTACTATCAAATGAATTTTTTAAATATCGAAATAAATTGATTATTAAATATTTAGCTATCCCAGATATTTTTGCCATTTCAAAAATTATATAATGGCTAAGAAATTTTTATGCAATGGATGTAGATCCATTTGAAGCTCTTCGGTAACACTTCTCCATAGTTCTTTGAACTTTATTAAATACAACTGGTTTTGGAGTAACTCAAGTAAGATAACTTAGTTGTTTTAAAAAATTTACAGACTTTCGTCTTTCTTCGATTAATTATTCGCAAGATTCAGGTAATATCTGTGTATATTGTCCTGGCGGACCAGATTCTGACTTCGAATACAGTACTCAGTCTTATACGGGTTATGAGCCAACCTCAATGCGAGCAATCCGCGCACGTTATAATCCTTTTCTGCAGACGCGAAGTCGAGTAACACAGCTTATGCAGCTTGGACATAATGTTGACAAAGTTTGTTCATTTTTTTTATTTAAGTTCGTAATTTAAAAAATGATTGATTCAGCTAACTTAGAAGATATTTAAAATAATTTTTGTAGATTTTAAACTTGACAGTCTAAATATAATTAAAGTTGAAATGCGTAGTTATACAGAAAATGGATCAAAAGATATATTGCGTTCATTGAATTCATTGTATATGTAATTAGAAGCTCGAAATTATTGTTATCAATATATCTCTTTTGTCTCGAAATCTTGCTCAGTTTCTGACGAGTTTTCTAGATCTCAGTTTCGGTTATTTACTACTGATGTTTCAAAAAAAAAGTCTCTGTGATTAGATTTTTTAGGTGGAATTCATTGTAATGGGAGGTACTTTCATGTCACTATCCGATGATTATCGGGATTATTTCATTCGGAATCTTCACGACGCGTTGAGTGGTCATACTAGCAGCAGTGTATCTGAGGTTTCCAATTTATTTTTATATCTAAGGGTATTATATTCATCTAGGTTTGTCCATTTGAGAGCCACAGCTACCGTAATATGGAAGATAAATACATCATAGCTGTTTCATTTTAAATGAAGTTCTCGTAATCATATATATATACATATTTGGAAGACAGGCAGTAGCATTCAGTGAACGAAGTCGAGTGAAATGTATAGGCATAACAATCGAAACCAGACCTGATTATTGTTTGCCGAAACATTTGGATGAAATGTTAAGCTATGGTTGTACAAGATTAGAAATTGGTGTTCAGTCAATATATGAAGATGTCGCCAGGGACACTAATAGAGGCCATACTGTATGTTTCTTTTATTAGTTTATTTCATAGCATTTGCTAAGTTTACCTTCATAAAATAACTTATAAAATCTAAAATTTACGAATTGAAAATTATAAAAGCAGTGAACATTTTGATAATATACTTTTAACCAGCTGGCTATCCGTATTTATGCTACTGGTCAAAGATTTAATGGGAATTCTAAAGAATAGAATTAATTCTTTTAATCAAAAATGATAAGAAAATAATATCATTGAATTCATATTCTTAAAAATAATATAAACTTATTTAAAAAGTCAGACTCTTTCATGACAACTGATTAAGATAATAACGAGTTTTTGATTTACATTTAATCATTTCAGGTGAAAGCAGTATGTGAATGTTTTAAAATGGCAAAAGATACGGGTTACAAAGTGGTAATACATATGATGCCCAATCTCCCTAATGTTGGAATTGAACGAGACATGGAACAGTTTATCGAACTTTTTGAAAACCCGGAATTTCGACCAGATGGCCTCAAAATATATCCAACACTAGTCATTCGTGGAACTGGTTTATATGAACTGTGGAGAACAGGACGTTATAAAAGTTATTCACCAGAGGTTCTGCTGCTACAACATCATTCCTGCATAGATTTTCTGTCCTACTTTTGTAAAATTATGCTGCTGTTTATGAGTTTTGTTAAAGTTCAAATAATTTCAAAAAGTCTAATATCTTTAATATCTGAGATTTTTAAAGATTTTGGTGGATTTGACGGCTCGAATTCTGGCTTTGATCCCTCCGTGGACTCGTGTTTATCGTGTACAACGTGACATACCAATGCCGCTTGTGACTAGTGGAGTGGAATATGGAAATCTTCGTGAACATGCTCTTGCACGTATGAAACAACTTGGTACTTCATGTCGAGATGTTAGAACACGTGAAGTTGGAATTCAGGTGTTTTTTTTAATTCTTAGTTATTATTTAAATTGTTAATTCTTCGAGTCAGATTAATAAGATTACTTACAAAGCAAAAATCAAATCATAGATTTAGTCATGTCCCCAAAATTGATTTGTTGAATGAATTAAATAACTAATTTATTAAGAAATGAATAAATGTATTGCTCCATGTTCTTTATTTGCTGACAGATAACTTCACTGTTATTTTCTACCATATTACTTGCAGTTCTTTTTTCGATAAAAATTGGATTTTTATGAAAGAAATCTTGAAAATTTTTGCGGAATAATGCTGGTAGAAATAACTTGTTTCTATCTTATATCAGAATTTCAGGAAATACATAACAAAATCCGCCCTTATCAGATTGATCTTATTCGTAGGGACTATATCGCTAATGATGGATGGGAGACATTTCTTTCTTACGAAGATCCAGAACAGGTTTTTTTTCGAAATTCATGACAAATTAATTAAATATTCATTTCAAAAGTTATAAATTTAGTTCATTGCCCATAAGTAACCGTTTATTGTTGCATATTGTTGCGTTAAAAAAATCTCTTCTCTCAGGATATTTTGGTTGGCTTATTAAGACTACGAAAATGTGCCAACAAAGTTCATCGAGTGGAACTGAAGGTATGAAAAGAACTGAAGGGTTAACTAAAATGCTGTGATACATTTATTTATTTAAAGCTATTTAATATTTATAAATCAACTTCTAGTAGTGTCTCAATGGTACATTTTCTTTCTTTCTCTTTGAATATTTGATCACTTAATCGAAATGAAATTTAAGCTACGATGTTGTGTGATTGGGGAATTCTGGAAAATGCATTCGAGCATAATCATTACCCTAGAGAAGTTTAGAATACAAAGAAATAATTTTTAAATAAGGCTAAAAGATCAAATAAAGCATTTAATGTTTCCTCTATGATACTGTGAATCAGCTTGCGAACAAGAGAACTTGATTTCTGAATTGCAAACGCAGGAGCTGGAAAAAATTTTAAACAAGTCTCAATGGTAGTGCACGTGGAGATTAAGAGCTCGAAAGTGAAAAAGTGCTTCTTTTGTAAAAATTAAATTTTCTTAAAAATATCTGGAAGACAGTTGTTTTTCGATGATAGGGTAAAGTGAGCTGATGAAAAAAAAATGATACTGACAGTTTAAATATAAAAAGGATTTGAGTCATTGAAGTTTTTTTCGTTACATGGTTACCTCAAAGCTTAGGTAGCATTAACTCTCTTCCTCATTTTCTAGTCCGTATTTTGTTGCTTAAAATATCCATAGAAATTTTAATTCGTTTTAATTTTTGAAAATCGATAAATTTGCACGATGCCTTTAGTTCTTCATTAGCTTTATTTAATTGTTCTGCATTTTGTGTCTCTTCTCTTGGTAGAGCTGATTGCATACTGAAAACGCGGCATATTTTCGAAAGCTAACCGTTAGTAGTCATTAATCATTGCCGTATGAGATACCGCGGAACCGCGTTTTCTGAAAGGCAGGTGATTTGCAGTAATGTATATTACATATACACAAAAAAGGACATTGACTTTTTTTATTTATTTGAATTTATGATTTAGCGGGAAAATTCAACGGATTAATGAAGATTTCAACGTTGCATTTTTATATTCGAACCATGACTCTGTTTTAAATTGTAACCTTTCATAATTGAACAAATTATATTTTCCTTATTTTCATTCATTTTAGTTCAGGGTAAATCTAAATTTTGTAGCTAACAGATTGATTAGCTTTTAGATGTGAATTTCCTATCAAAAATTTCTCTCAGCGATAAATTACGTTTAGGAAGGAGTATCGATTATTCGTGAGCTGCATGTTTATGGTTCGGTGGTGCCGGTATCGGCTCGAGATCCATCCAAATTTCAGCATCAAGGATTCGGACAACTATTGATGGAAGAAGCGGAACGGATAGCTAAAAGTGAACATTGCAGCAATAAATTAGCAGTTATTTCTGGTGTAGGCACAAGGAATTATTATCGGTTGGTTTTATTAAAAAAAGTTACTGCAAAGAATATTAATGATAATCTTTATTAATAAGTCTTGTACTTTTTTAATGCTTCGTATTATCGATTATTGAACAATAGTAAAGAGAAGGACATATTTTAGAAAATGAAAGACAAAAATTTAATGTGCTTGATGTGAATCCAATAGGTTCAACAAAGAATTCATATATGTGCAATAAATTTAACCTTCAATACTGTAATTTCCTATTTTTTTTCGAAGAGGAAATTAAATGTTTTGTTCACTAATTTATTCTCGTTATTAAGCCCTAAATATTAACTATCTAGAAACTTACATTTTTGTCTAAATGTAGAGAGTTTAGATAGAGGCAGTCAGTTGTTTCTCTCTTTTCCATAAAAAATTGTAGTGGCATATTTTAGATTAAAAAAGAAGTTGGAAGTAAATTTTCCTTCAGAAAAATATGGTGCTAGCTCTTATTATTCCAAATTTTGACATGGTTTAACATTGCCCTTTGTGATATCAAGATTTGGAAGCTAGAGAAACAGAAATGCTAATGTGGGGGAG